>OMNV01002885.1:3688-100355 GCA_900303265.1 Brotula barbata
GGGGGGGGGGGGTGAAGTGTAAAGAAGTGCAGGAAGAAGGACTAGCAGTGATTAACTCTAAATGCTGAGGGATTGGATAAATGATTATAAGTATTTGTAACATGCATGTGGTCTCCATGTGATGATGAGATTAGGGCGAGTGTGGGGACAGGAAGGAGGATGAAAGAGGAGTGGAATGAAGAAAGAGGGATGAGAGAAAGGAAGTCTAGTTGCCCCACCAGTCAACTTGAGAGTGGGAGTAGTTTCCTCCGTAGCCATCGCTGGTGTAGAAGTTACCAAAACCACCTGAGAGGGAGGTGCCAAACAGGAAAAGACTTAACAGGAATTACAGTGCCATTTAAGTAGCAAGTATATTAGAAGATTATGATATTCACTACAAGCAGAGGAACATTTCTTAATCCAAATGAAAGGACTATAGAGTGACAGTAATAAATAAACCCGATCCTCACCTCCAACAAACCCACGCGTCCCTCCATGTCCTGTTTGGCTGCGGGCTCCACGTCCGCCAAACCCTCCAGCAGTTCCTCCAGCAGCGGTCTGACGATAATCACGGGCTCCAAAACCACCTGAGAACCTGATGGAGAATGTTAATTTTCATTAAGGTGGTTTTCAGATGTGTAGTTTGTTTACTGTGGTCTTAATCAGGAGCAAACTGATGCTTTTGCCTCTTGGTTCAGTTTGAGTATACATAGAAAATAATACAAGTGAACCACACTACATCAACAAAAGTCATGGATAATAGACAAACACTAAAATTCCTGGTGTTAGGGTGCTTCCACACTTGGCTCAGAGTCTTCACAAGAGCACAATATTTTGTTAGTGTAGATTGCACCTTTATTTATTCGGTATGTTTTCACATTGCATCAAAAGAAGTGCTTTTGGCATGGGTCTTGTTTGATTGGTTGTTCCTACAACCGCTCTCAATCATTTTCATTCAATCATTACTGATGTCTCCTCAACTTTACTGGCTTGTGATGTTATTGCTTCTTTAGTGTTATTACAACCAGTTGATGATGACTCAGTAATTAGTCTGTAGAGAAGTGTGAGCTCATACATTGCATGCATAATAAAACAGTATGAAGGAATTCTGCTGTCAAACACTTTTCCTGACCACTTACACTTGTTCCAGTGACAATTAAAAAGGTTTATAACAAATATTCTTCTGTTGTAAAGAACACTAACCAACAGTTTTGTTGTCAAAAGTAAAAGCATTATTGATGATTTTTCAAGATTACAGACTAAAACTTGGTTAGAGGCTGCAGTCAGAATGATCACAGCTTACCAGTACACTGCCCCCATTTTAACATCTTAGTTTGAGGCAAATTTGGTAACCGTAATTCATATAATGCGATGAACAAATGATAAGCATGTTGTACTCCGTGGGCACAGGTACAAAGTCAGAAGATTTCTCAGAAATCCTGGTGTGAAAAGTGACCTTCACAATCATTTTAGTATGATTTGTTGACATGCTGGTGTTCAAAGAGACAATGTCTTTGCCTAGAAAAACTATGGGTGACAAATTTGTATTGATGATATAAAAAAAAAAAATCTTTTTTAAAAACAGACAGACACAACAAACCTCTTAGAGCGCCCTCTGTTGCTGCTCTTATGTTGGTGTTCATAGGACAGGCTCTCAAGCCATGACGGTACTTCCTGTTTGGCCTCTACCAGTATGTCCAGCAGGTCTTTAGTAATGTTCCCATTCTTATCATTAAAGAAGGATGTGGCCAGCCCTACACATTAAAACAAACAGAAAACTATCATAAATCTTAAGTTTAACAGAACATCATCCACAAAATAGGCCTTAAAATATAAACTAAATTTGAAATTAAGTCGTGCAATCGTGTCAGAGGGATGTTGATTAAACTCATGATAATTGTTGAAGTTAGTGGTGCTGTTATATAAAAGTGCATTGCATTGAAGGTTTCTAATATTCTGGCACTTAATGTATTTGAATAGGCTAGACCATTATTTGTGGCCACAGCAAATACCACGGATTGAATCAACTGCTATAGCTCCCCTATTAGGTCATTTGTTGAATTAATTTGGCTTGCATTAGTTACTATCTTACCCAGATTTCCAACTCTTCCAGTACGTCCAATACGATGTACATACTCCTCTATGTCGCTGGGCAGATCAAAGTTAATGACATGCTTCACATTGGAAATGTCCAGACCCCGAGCTGCTACCTGAAGAAAAGAAGACAAGACAAATATGATAAACCAAGAAAAGGAAATAATGTGAGACACTATTCACACGTTTGCTATAACATTCAGTGATACTATTCACCAGGACTCTGACTGATAGCCACTTCACTACCAAAAAGGACACCGATGCAATTTCTAACAAAGCAGTCATTTTTTTTAACCACTTTTATTCAAGAAAATGTAGGGTTTCTGTCATAATTTGATTATTACTGACCGCTGTGGCCACAAGAATAGGGCATTTCCCTGATCTAAACTGGTTTAGGGCCTCCTCTCGGTCTCTCTGGGAGCGGTCTCCATGGATACTGGTGCAGGCATAGCCCTCTCGATAAAGGAAGTCCTCTAAGGCATCAGCACCTTTCTTGGTCTCCACAAACACCAGCGTCAGAGAATCCTTACCTGAAGACAGAGACCATAAAATAAGAGAAATTAATAACACACACACACAAATTTATTTTAAAAAATATATCACATCTTAATTTAAGAATAAGATGTACAAGCATGCTACGGTTGTACCAATTGTGCCATCAGTACCTTATGATCAGTACCCACCAGAATAAACAGCCTTTTACTACCCACTGGTATTCAAAATTAGAATTTAAAGGTAAAGAAATAATGTACACTGAGACAAAATGCAAAAAGAATGCAAAAGTTCACTGACATGTAAGCCAAGTCTTTGAGCAAACGGTAATTTACAGTTTTTTTTAGGCCTACTGTGCACTGCTGTGGACAATGCATAAATGTCTCTTGTCACTTTCATTGTCACCTTAAGATGGACAAAATGTACATTAAAACGTTTTTGGCGAGACTCCACAGCAAAGCACAACGCAGCATGTGAATACTACTGCATAAAAGGTTTTGTGGATTAGGTAGGACTTGGTGTTTAGTCTGTAAAAACTTCACACAGCTTCTTAAAACATTAATGTGCAAAATTGCCTGGTTATGCCGGTTTCAAATTTGTTCCAAAGCTGCTTTAGTGTGAAAAATCATGATGACATGCACCAAAACTACTTTAAGTAACATTCTTACAGTGGGTCATTTCGAACAGAACTGTGGTACAGGCAACAGGCAATGCAACATGGGTGTAAGCAACAATGATCAAAAAAATAACTACTAGCATCAGCAGCCCAGTGTTTTCATGCAAACGCTGATTAAAAAAAATTTCATCACAGTTTCCTCCATGCCACATGCAAGATGCAGCTAATAAATGATGTAGCAATTTTTTAGAGTGGCAAAAACCTTAGTACAATATGAGCAAACACTGTCAGGGCAACATCTTTGACATGGTGACATACACATACAAAGACGCCCAACAGAGCACAACAGAACGTCCATAACTGAACCAGGTATGGAGTGGTTGAAGCTAAACAAAGCTAACTCATGGAATGATTAAAAAAAAGAAAAAAGGGCTAAATTCAAGATTCTCCATCCGCAGAGATCTTAATAGCGAGCAGCATTTTAAAATATGGAGTGACAGTGAGGAGCTTACCAGGTTTCTCTATGTTGTCTCCTGTACTGTCCCGTACCTCGCTGGGAATGACTTGGGACAAAACCACCAACATGTAAACTGCTCTGAATGACCAGTAGAAATTCAAGTAGAAGTATAATGTTGCTAATTTAACAAAGCTTTCCATGACTCAGCACACACAAGAAGGACCAAAAGGAAATTGATAAAATTCAGATTCCTAAATGTCACCTTCAACTGGACAAACTGAAGGAGCAGAAGATATTTGCAGAGCCTATCCCTACTTTCTGTTTAACATTAAGACAAAAGACAGGCATAGGGTTGGCAATGAACTTTGATAAGGACACAGTATACTCATTACAGTAGACAGGCGAGGGACCAGCCAGCAAAGCTCAACATCGGTTTTGGTTCATTCAACATTTCCTTAGCTATTGGCAAAACACTGCAAATTTCAGTGTTTGTCGAAAAAAAAAACCCAAAATAATTTCTAAAGAACGTACCCTTTTCTTCTATATGCTTTATATAGCCACAACCAATTGCTCTGGCAACTGTAAAAGTTATTCCACACAGGTGCGATACGAAAATGTGATTTAAATCTGTGAATATCCCAGAATATCTACGTGAATTGCTTCTGGCGGATCATGTGCACATTTTCTGGTACATATGTTCAGCCTTTTTTTTTTATATCAGGTCAGATTTTTTTTTCACTTTTTCGTATCTTGGAAATATTCCTTAAGGTCTCAGAAAATATGACAGAAATAACCTGAAATATTTCTGGCTGCAAGTAAAACAACAATAACAAAATGCTGACTTCAGAGGAATGCCCCACAATCGCCCTCCTTGTCAACATAATCAACTCTCAATGGAGAACATGACTGGAGAGGGGAGATAAATACTGGGAAAAATGGGATTGTTAGGCAACCTAGCTTTTTTCCATTTTTTCTTAACCCTTTTTGAATATTGAGGACTGTACCTGTATTTTTCTCTTTTTACTGACTGTAAAGTCCCAGACCTAACTTGTTCTGTGTTCACATTAAATCTATAAAAAAAATTAAAAAAGGAAACACACGTCACACAGCAGGTGGAGGAGACGCCAAAATATGCAAAATGACCTGATTGGAATAGGTGTGCATAATTGCACAGCACAAATTGAGAGCACGGAACTGTCCCTCTGCTTTTGGCTGAATACTGGAATTTCATCAATTCAAATAGATGTCAAAAGCCATGCGGATGGCAGATAGCCAATACAATTCACCTCTACCTCCATATAAAGGAGAGCTGGACACATTTAAAAAATATGCGACCACGTGTTCCAAAACATGTTTGTGTGATAATTTATTGAGATCTGAGCTAACAGCTTTAACACGATTAGGTGTTTATTTATGGTCTTAATAGCATTAAAAATGTATTATGTGCATGCATGTGAACATAGACAATGTCTTGTTTTTACTAAACGTATGTAAATCCCTCTTTTTATAATACAAAAAAGGATGCTGGGACATCAGGATAATCAGGCGTTCACTCATTTTTCAGACAGAGGCGGGACACTGTTTGGAAAATGTGACATCATACAAAGCGTGTAAAATCGCAAACGGGATTCCACAAACTACAAAGTGGACGCTGAGTTTTTTCTTGCCACACAAAAGTTCCGCCCTGATGTGCAAGCTTCCATTACAACAAACAAAATCTGTTTTTATAAAATTCTGTTGGAATAATACATACAGAAATTCACACTAGGTTTAAAATGGCCTAACACCTCTGATAAGCAGTGACTCATGACCATTTAGCTGGAATGGAATGGCACACAAAAAAAAACCCTCCAGTTGTTAACATCTATTTTCTGCATAGTTTTAACAGACTCCGGAAAAAAGTAAAGCAACTACGACAACGAATACTCTAAGACTGTGTTCAATTTATCAGCCTGTTTTTTTGTTATTTTCATTATTCCAAGTATGCTGAGGCCTTAATTCTCCAAGTAAAATCTTGTAATGTAATTTTCATAACATGAAATATTGAAATGGTACAAATGGTCAATGGAGAAAGAGACATCAGCCACAATGCTAAAAACATACAATATATATATATATATTTTTCTTTTGAAACCTAAGTACTGGTATTGTTGGGGGAAAAAAAGAAATTTTGCATATAAAACAAATAACAGGAATGAGTGACTAGGTTAATGTGCAGATGCAAAATACAGAGTCTCAGGTGAGGTAATACTTTAATATAATTACTGTAACATTTTGACATTTTCCTCAAAATATTAAAATTTTCTTTTCAAAATCTCTCTTTTGTACCCCCCCCCCATCAGCGGCTCAAATACTCTTGTCGTAGATGCCTGTTTAGCTGTGCATGCGTTTAGCAGAAATAGAAGCACAAAGCAAATTGATGTTAAAGAGCAAATAGTTTAGTTTTTGGTGTAGGATAGCTAGTCACTACTACACCCATTTCCCTGGTAGCCCAAATAATTTCGTATGTAAAATGCTACAGACCAGTTGCTGTTAAAACTTGTAATTATAGAATAAAACCATCTCTACTGTACACTATTTTGAATCATCACATGCAAGCTCAGGCTCTGCAATGTATCGACAATTCCTTATCAATTACATGCAAAGACAGAAAGTGTTATCTTTGGTCTCCCCTCCAGTTTATGTCATGAGCTGATAGTCCCTCTGCAGCCTCTTCAACTTTTTAACAGAGAACCTGGTAAAGACTTGTTTAATGACTCAAGTGGGGAGACATGGTAACAAAATAATCAATCGGAACAAGAAAATATAGAATTTATCACTTTCTAATGTAATGAAAACAACACAAGATAAAAAGACATTTCAGCCAACCTTTAAATTACTTAAAGAGGGTAATGTGTGTGTATTAGGAATCATGATTTTTCTTTCATTCCAAAAATAAAAGTCAAACTTTCTGAGAGGCCTGCAATCATTCACGACAGTAACTGATGACAGGCGTGAAATAAAACTAGGAACTGTACAAGAGAGGTGGTCTCATCATCGTCACCAAACAAGACATGCAGCAATGGTAAAAAAAATGGTTACCAACATGCAAGAGCCAAGTATTGGTTTAAAGTATCGTTATAACAATATAACAAATAATCAAACAGAAAGACAACCTGGATGGGACAAAGACTACTATGCAATGCCACAAAAAATGTAATAATGTGTCGTGCCTTGCTAATGACTCGTCTTAACACGGCTATGGATGATTGATGGGAGTGGGAATTACCAAAGATATACTACAACAATATTTAGTTTCAAGTACTGCAATTCTGTAGGTATTATGATTTGATGTTATCCTGTTTTACCAATTTGATGTTTTGTTTAAAAAGTGTATCTTGCTTGGAAATGTTAAGTGAAGTAGTTTCTACAAACTTTTAATATCCTTTTCACTCGGAAATGCAAATTTTTTAGATTAACATTGATGTCTGCCTCAAAATGCTTTTGGGTTTTTCCAAGATTATTTTTTGCCATTTCTGCTTTATGATAGGGAGACAGGAGGGATGGGGCACACAGAGGGGATGACATGCAGCGAAGGATAAGTGTCAGACTCAAACTTGCTCCACTGTAGTAAGTGGTAAGAACTCTACTTGGTGAGCCACCAGGAGGCTAAAACGTTAAAAAGACAACTTCTAAACGTTTTTAGTTGAGATTCACGCAACTCATGCAAAAATGACAGTGGACGAGAGCACATGTTATTAATGTTAAATTAAACAAAATAAAATTTTAAAAATATGAGAAAAAGCCCAACAGAGATATGATTAACGACCCTGAGAGTTATGAACTCAAAACCAACAATCAAACTAAAATATATCTAAAATGAAAAAATAAAATTAAGAAACAATAACATTAATCTCATGGTTCATTTTAGAGATTCCAGTGGTTTCTGGCCAACCACTATTCACTATTAGCAGCTTTGGCCTCTTCAGGCATTGTAGAACCCTTTAAAAAAGGACCAAAAATCAATGGTTTGCTTTGTGGTTTGATTCATTTGTGCATTGTGAAAAGAACGAGGAATCAGCCTGCTTTGCATTTAGCATTATGGTTAAAGAAACTCTACGCTTGGGATAGATAACGTTTGTCATCTCCTGTGATGTGATGTACAAGAAGTATCAGATTTTGACTGCTAAGAGGACCAAAAAGGGACATGGGTTCCAAAAAACTTCATGTGAAAACACCCTGAAACATTTGATCCTAGTGATGTAATAACATGTAATGTTTTAACATTTATGTATGCTTTTTTTTTTTTTTTGATCAACACGACAAGTCAAGAGTCGAAAAAGGAATCACAATTTATAAGAGATACAATTCTTTCTCCCACCACTTAAGATCTGTACCAAATACTTCAGGTCCAAAATGAATATTGGCCCTATTGAAAACATCATGCCTGAAAATAAAGTGTGAGGTCATAATCATCCACTGTCATAAAATAAAAACAATTAAGGGAATGTTTAAATCAAATGTAAAAGAATAGAGACGCCGCTACTGGTCAAGCATGCTGAGTGCTTTTTCCTCTCCATACTACAGACATTAATTTTATCAGTGCTCCATAAACAAGCAAAGGTTTCCAAAAAGAGTTCCAAATAGGTCCAATCCAGAATGGCCACAAGCACAAGCAGTTAATGAACATGATTTTGTATGGAGAAACACATAACTTGGATGAGCAAGGATAGGGGATGCAAATGCTTGATATGTTTAGCAAAAGAAAAGTAGATGCAGGGAATTCCATTGAGGCTGCTTTTACTACAACATGTGTATTTGACAGGCAATGCTAGAAAAAAAAAAACAACCTAGATCTTTGTTTTGTGTGAATGCCTCACCTGTAGCACTCAGCAGGTCCAAGAGGAAAGACCTCTTGTCGCTCTCCTCCACCCACACCACTTTCTGAGTGATGTTCTCTGAAGTGGAACCCACTCGGCCCACTGCCAGGAAGATATACTCCTCCAGGAAATCCCTGGCCAGGATCTGGAAAAAAGAATGGGCCAATCATTGCTGGAAATTTTACACTGTTCTGCTCACACCCCTGATGCACATATCATCAGGCAAATTTGAGGCATTAAACATGGAGCTCTTAATCTGAGTTGCTTCAGTAAGTGACAAGAAAGTCCTGTGTTTCCTGTAATGCATAAAACAGTCACAGGGGATAGAAAGTGCAAATGTAGCTATGCAAGTAAAAGGGAAGGAAAGAAAAATCAAACAAAACCACACAGAAATGTATAAAAATTATTTTCTGCGTGAGAACAGGAGCTTGCACACCATTTCAGAACTTTTAGGTGGCAGGAAAAAACTGTCATCCGTGGAATTCCATCTGCGATCCTTCATGCTAGATCAATGAAATTGTTTGCTTTGTATGATGTCATATTTTCCAAACATTGTCCTGACTGAAAAATGAGTGAAAGCCTCCACCCTATTTTGTATGATATCAAGAGGGATTTACATCTATTTACCAAAAACAAAGACATTGGCTATGTTAACATGCACACTAAAACATTTATAATGCAATTAAGACCATAATCACCTGATTATGTTGAAGCCATTATGTTCACATATTACCACACACATTAACATGTTTTAGAACATGTGTGGTCACATTTGTTGAATTGTGTCAAGCTCTGCATTATATGGAGGTAAACGCAATTGTACTGACTGTCCACAACTGCTTGTGGGACGTATTTTAGTGGATGAAATCCCAACATTCAACCAAAGGCAGAGGGACAATTGCGTGCTTTCCATCTTCGCTGCGCAATTACGCATACCTCTTCCAATGTGGGTATTTTGTGTCCATTCGGCATCTCTCAACAAAGGGAGTCTCCTCCACCTGCACAGGATGAACTAGTGGTGGTAACAAGGGCGCAAAGTGCGCGCTGGCAAATGTTTGGGGTGCTATTTTGCTGTACTGCAAATTCCAAAGAAAAATGTCAAACTAACTTCTGAACCATACATGAGAGAAACATGGGGTTTGGATTTTTGTTTTTCTACAGTTCTCCTTTATAAACCTATTTTATTGACATCAGAGTGAATTCCCTCTTAATCATAATTGTATCATTGAAAACAATTGAATTAATTAAAAAGACATACCGTTCAAGGTAATGTGTTAATTTTTACAGTTAACAAACAGCAATTTAAAAAAAATCAAATATAACAATATATAAATAACTTCTTGAACATAAATAACATTTGTTTGCTTTCATTTAAATGTTTCATCCTCCTCTCCATCACTGAACATCTTTGTGTGCACTACTTTCAGACCTGACAAATTGATCACATCTCATCAGTTACATTGTTACTTTCACCTGCCCTCATGACGCTCGCCAACTTGCCGTGTATAATAATCGCTGATTTTACAAACCATATTTGCAAAGCTGAATACATGAACGCTACACTAATGGGATGTAGCTAAGGTTAATCTAGGAAACATTTATTAAGAAATTTCACATGCTTGGATGCAACAATATTCATGTTTGAACAGCCATGAGCATGGCACCTGTGCATTTACTCATTTTAATATGGACAGCTGGGAGAAAAGGTGTAAAATACATCTAAGTCTCAGCCCCACGCGAGTGACGTCAGATGACACATACCAGGACACTTTGTCACATGATCTCACTGTGAGTTCACTTGTTTGCTTTGTGCTCGAAGTGGGTGTGACACAGAGGCTCCTTGGAGTGTCGCAAAATTCCTTGAGAAAAACTGCAGCCAAGTCTATTCCCCCTTGCTAGAGCTACCATGGCCAGCTAACGTTATCTGCCTCGCATTCACCATCAGGGCTTCACCTGAGGTGGAATTTGTTCTTAGTTCTCTATAGCTGGGCTGCAGACAAATGTAGACAGCACTGCAGCTCCACGCTGGACTACTACATTCATTGCATGTCAAAGGAGTGGTGGCAGAGTTGTAAAATGATTATATAGCTTTATAGATTTGTCGACACGCAGTATTTTTGATGAAAGTGGTAGGGATATCGGATCCAAATTTTCTATGCAAGAAAACCCCTGCTGCAGTGTGAGACACATTTCCTTACATGGAACTGACTCTTTGAGTTGGAGGGTATGCCCCAGAGATGACATGGACAAACACTATCTGTCAGATAAAATAAATGCACGTTTTTTCATTTGTTGCAAAATTGGAACCAAAAATGTTTTGCCTGGTCTCAGTGTACATGCTTTCGCGGAACTGATATTCTGTAAATCTGCGTCGCATCTGTGTATTTCACCACTGTGAAAAAGCTTCGAAAGCAGTATGCACATGTGTGGTCAGTAAAATTGCACAGCGTGTACCTGAATTTCTTTAGGAAAGGTAGCACTGAACATCATGGTTTGTCGGATGCCTTTAGGTGGCATGGTGTCTTGTTCAACAATGCGTCTGATCTGTGGTTCAAACCCCATATCCAACATACGGTCTGCTTCATCCAGAACCAGGTAACTAAAGTGGAGAAAAAGAGGCATGTTTTCACCACTGTGACATATGAACCCAGGTTATTTTGTAAAGGTCTTCATTTTAAGTAATCCCATTGTTTGTGAACTAGTATAGGCCCTGCTGTATTCTGCAGCAATGTAAATCAAATCACATCTATGGCACTCATCCCTCCCCCTCTCCTGCATCACAACTCTCTAAATTACTGAATATGGAATAAGGCTGAATAAGAAGACTAGGGGAAGATGTAGGACATTTAATAGATTATTTATTTGTATGGTTAGTTATTGTGCCATGTTTTGAAAAAGATATATTTTTTCCAGCTAGTCCATTAGAGGAGAATTAACTATTTCTTAATTTCCCTGTCTTTGTGGCTGTCACTGATGGCGTTGGTGCTATACTCCAATTTTGGTTAATGCTCCTCCACGTGTTCTGGGTTTAAAACTGATCGACTGTATTTAGGTTAAAGCATTCTATCCCTTTGGTCACTTCCTCTGCCCAGTCTTACTTGCAGTAGTCCAGTCCAATCTTGCCTCTCTCCATCATGTCCACCAGTCTTCCTGGTGTCGCCACCAGAAGATGACAGCCTTTCTCAAGATCTCTAATCTGCTGGCCAATGTCGGCGCCTCCATAAACAACACAGGGACGCAATCTGGACCTGTAGGAGAACTAGCAAAGAAAAGATGTGTTGGACAAGCAAGTGGATGAATTTCTTATAAAGTAAAGCTTTTACTTTCAAAGATGGACAGGAGTGCAAAATAATAGTGATGCTCAGTATTGCGTGTAGGCATTTGTGTGTGTGTGCGCCTGTATACCTTCCTGGCCTCGTCATATATCTGCAGCGCTAGTTCTCTGGTGGGAGCCAAAACCAAAGACATTGGGTACTGTTTACGACGCCCGTACTTTCCATTCTCCTGCAATACAAGTATAACTCAGTAAAGGATTCCATAGTCAGTCAATGGATTCAGCCACACCAGAAAGCCCTGTTTAACTTGAGTTTTGCATGTAATGATTTTTATCAAAGTTGGCTCCAAGTAAATTTGAACATTTAACTAAAAAAATTGTATGGTTAAAGCAGAAGTATGTAACGATTTGTTTAGTCAATGTTTCACCTTTACAATTATGCTTTGTCCTCTAACATACAATCTACGTCCCACTGAGCAATTAAGATGTGTTTGTGTATTTCCACGAACACACAAAATAAAAACACGAATCAAAATACACACAGAACAAATATCTTGAAATACATTCATCAAAAAATTTGCAGTTCATTCATTCATATATCTAACTACACTTTTCTATTGTTTTAAGTTATTTTTCTGTATATATATATATATATATATATACACTGTATATACATATATACACACACACATTTATATTTTACATGGCTTTATTATGGCAGCTGGTGGTGATATTGGGTGGGTGGGCTAACAAATGTAGTAGTTCACAGTACAGCAACATCACATCCAAGACACCAAGTTACAGCAACGACACTACACCTTGTTATAGCAAGTGCACTACAACACTATAAAGAGGTACCCACAATCTGATCTGCTGCCAAACACACACACAACATTTGACAATTGATCTCGCTCATAGCATTTTTTAACAAAACAAAATATTCAAAAATGATAGAAAGATTTGCTACATAATCTGTGTAGCACAAAATATGTGACCTACACTGTCCATTCAAGTTGTGTCTCTGGTTGCACCACATAACCTATTTCAACTGTAACAACTGTTACTGCAACTGTTTTTAACACAAGGATTTTGCAAAACATTGCGTCAAACATCATATCCCGAATTTAACATTTCGGTAACCACAGCAAAAGTAACTGTTGCTGTTGTATAAAAGAGTGATGTCTGACTAGGCTTGGCCTCATCGTATTTGAAGAGAAGCTCACATCGACGGCCTTTCTGGGACGCAAACAGGTTAATCACCATGTCATTAAAGTCTGGTGATTTTTGGATGAACTCACACTCAACAGACAGCATAGCAAGCCCGTTCAGCCTGTGCTGTCCCAATGTACTTGGAGGTATTTGCGTTAATTTCAATGTTTCAGAGAAAGTGCTTTGAAGATTGTTCTCAGTCAACATTCTCAACAGTAACATTGCAAATGATAACCCCACAAATTCCACACATCACCGTACATCACTGTCAGCTCACCTTTGAGTTTCTCCTTGCTGATCCCACCCTACTGTACGTTGTCATTGGTAAAAAGTCAGTGGGCTGTATGACTTTAGCTCAAGTGAGCAGCAAATCAAGGGGCGTGTCATGACACCTGTCACTCACTTAACTGTGAAGTTGATTGGAAGCTGATGCTTGGGCTGTAAAAAAATAAGACCTTTTGGCTATATCCTGTGCTTCTCTTATGTCTTTTTGTTGCTGTTGGGGCTCCGAGTTCGACCAAAATGTAAAATAATCTGCTCTAACTTTAAAAAATTTTTTTTTTCTTATTCTGATTGTAAAAGCCAGGCAGGGCTTAGCACTCTTAGCCTATTTATACCAGCCGCCCCTGTGTATATATATGCATATAAAATGTTTATGTACATTTTTGTTGGTTTAAGGGAACTTCCTGTGAATACAATTTTTGAAACCATTGTTATTTTCATTTTTTGGCTGCCGAGCCAGTGAAAATATACAAGGGGTAAAATCAGTAAAACTCTGATCAACTGGCGAAGAGGGCCAGTGGGTTGATGCATCTATTTTTTTTTACCTGTCCTGATGTTTTGGCTGCATTAAGAGCTTCTCCAGGTCCATCGGTGTAGATCTGGCTAAGAATTGGCAGCAGGAAAGCAGCTGTTTTCCCAGAACCTGCAGACATAGTCAGGCTTTGTTCAGCTCTGTAGTCCAATATATTACTTTTTCCTTTTTTCTGGAGAGGTTACATCTATTTTTGTGTCCTACCTGTCTGTGCGCAGGCCATTAAGTCTCTCTTGGATTTGACAATAGGGATGGCATATTTCTGCACTGGGGTTGGTCTGGTATAGCGACTCAGAGCAATGTTACCCATGACAATCTCACCCATGTCCACATCCTGGAACTACAAAACACACATACATATACACACACATTGAAACACTGTTGACGTGATTTATGATTTTATTTCATTGACTGAAGACTACATCTGTAGAATCAACCATCATAGAAGTGTCATTACTGTTTTTGGATTTGTATTCTAAATCAGTGGGATATATTGTACTACAGGTAATATTGTGATATGTCAATGTATGTTAGAGGTCATATGCATGTGCTACAATAACTTACACTCTCGATGTGGTGAGGACAGTTCTGTCCCGTGGCTTCAACTGGAATGTCATCATATTTCTCAAAGTTAATCCCTGTGTTACTGCCAGAGAACAACTCACTACACAGAAAAAAGGAACACAAACAGCACTGTAGTAACAATCAAATTTTTGGTTGATTGAAATGTTATAATGGATACAAATGCTGACTGACTGCTCAAGGCGTTCATTGCGTGGTGTTGGTTTGGACCAATCTCCATCTTCTCTGGGTTCCTCCACCCAACGGCTGTTACCTCCGCCTCCACCAAATCCTCCACGCTCGTACCTGAGCACAAGACAACACAGATATATAGAAATGCAATCTATTGTACCACATAAAGATCTGACAGTTTGGCACCATCTTTTGGCCTCTGTTTTCAAAAAATAATAGCTGGGAAATGTTGAACATGAAATCGAAGCTGTTCAGTAGAGGCCTTACAGGTCCATTCATTTGGAAATGAGACCCTACTTGTGATACTGTCTCAGATCTATGTATCAATATGCCTTGTAACTAAGTAGATTTGAGCAGACTCCCTATGAGCAGGAGAAAATGTACTTTTTAAGGTTAGAAGAGGCAGGGACGTCTCCCTTTACTTGGGTCAATTTTAGAAAGCCCTATTTCCTTTTTTTTTTTCTTTCCTCAAAAAGATATTTGGGTTTGGTGATATATTACGCTAAATCCAAGAAAACCAATCTGCTTGACAGATGACATGTAAACAGTAAAACATTGGAATGTTAAAATCAAAACCTTCCTCCTTCTGAAGTGCTGAATGCAGATCTCATGACAGCAGTCTTTTAGTGTCCTTACCTCCCCCTGTTAGCATTGCTTTTGTCAGTGAAGAATGCAGATTTCCCTCTACTGTTGCCAAAACTGCTATAAGCATCCTTGGCCGTGTTCCAGCCTCCTGTGTCTGACAGAAGAACAGAGCACAAATGTACTATCACTCAGAGAGCAGACCCATACAGTACAGGTGGTCCTCTCTGGTCTGAAATGTGGAAAAGTCACTCTGACACTTACAAGAGACCAAGAGCATTCACGTTCATGTACCCAAGTGTGTTTAAAAGACTCCTATATTTCAGTGGGGACCAAAATTGCCTATATAAAACAGATTTTTTGATTCCATAATATGAGCCACAAATAAAATTTTGAAGAACAATCTTTTCTCATTTCCTATTGCCTTCCATCTCTTTTTTTGGAGGAAATAAACAAAATATGGCCGCTGGACTAACAGTACATCTGCTGAATCACATTAATTAGACAGAACCAAAAAACAACCATGGTCAAAATAGCTGTGGTAACAAAAGAAACCATCATTTCTGCTATATAATTGTGGAGCACTTATCTCGGAGATTCTTTGCATATATCTCACTTGCATTATACTTGGAAATACTTTGTGAATTTTGGTTTATATTTCAGTTTCCATTCAAATTTAGAGGAAGTCATGTCATAGCTCACCTTTATTCTCAAAACTGGCGAACGCAATTGACTGTGTTGGGTTGATTGGATTGAAAGACCCACCCCTGTTGCCACGGTAACCACCACCTGCTCCAATACCACCACGACCTCGTTCCATGCGTGGGGGGCCACGGTTGAATGAGTTGCCCCCATTCATGCGGTTATCGTGGTAGCCATTAACAAAGTTATTTCTTCCGCCATCCCAGCCATCTGCACAGGAGAGACAGCGATTTGTACACAAACGCACATGAGTATTATTGTTTGTTCTCACTTCTGAGGTTTTGACAACATTCTTTCAGCTCTTGTTTGTCAACAATCCACAGATAACTCACTACCCATTCCCCATAGATGTCCGTAAAGTTAATAAGTAGGGGTCAGCCATTATATGTGACTTACAGTAAGAATCAATGAGTACATCATACATTCATCTACAATTTGTTGGACACTACTGTTTCATTTCAAATAGAGTATATGTTACAGATGCTACAGTCGGCTACACACCGCAAAACTAAATTTGAAAGATTGTAATATTATTTTGCATTTCAGTAATACATATTATAACGGATCACTCAAAAGCAAATGATCTCAAACTTAGTGAAAAAAAAATCAGAAGAACTTACAATTGGCTGCGGGCGCCATAGCATAGCCACCCTGTCGGCCAGCAGAGAACGCATTTCCTGCTGCAATAAAGAAAAGATGGAGAAAAAAAAAGTCACTTTCTTATTCAAAGGTAAACAATGTCAGTAGACCATTTACTGACTGTACAAATATCATCAGCGAATGACAGTCTGCACTTTCAATCTGAGGAGGGAAACTTAAATACCTATAGTCAAGATGTGTTGATGGAAGGATCAACTGTCATTCAATTGCTCCAAAAAAAGTCCCCCCCCACCCCATAGGTTTTCTAACCAGTACCCTCAGTTCGCCTGCCTGGCATATTTCACTACTCAGCCAAGGACCACTTTTCTGTTTTCAGTTGTGGTTTTCATCAATGACTCACCATTTTTGGAAACATCCTTGTTCCGTAAATGTGGAGGAATGTATCGCCCTACAGACAGAAAGGATCTAATATCAATTCAAAAGTTTCCTTTAAAATTGAACAGATCTAAAATTTTCAGAGAGGAGATGGAGGGAAAAAAACCCCTGTATAGTTGTCAAAACCAGTCCCTTTGCAGATGGATTGTGGCAAATAACGGAGAACCTACATATCCTCCATGTACTAAAAAGGCATCCGTAATCAACCATTTAAGAAATGCAACTGTTTATGCGGGTACATGTGCCAATGCAAAAAATATCATGTTAGCCTTGTGTATGTCATTGTGAAAAACATACAACATTGTCAATTCATTGATGTAGTGCAATAAAAATAAAATAATATACTTTGAACATACTACATTATATCTTATAATACACTCATCTTTGAAGCCCTTCCTCAAATACTGTATATGCCCCTGTGTAATATTTCATTATTTTGCTTGTTTTATTAAATTGATAAATTACGTACAACATAAAAGAGGGAAAAAACTTTACTTTTATATATTTTTTAAATATCTTCACAAAGTTAAAGAAAGGTAGGATATCTGCATATAAATGCTACTATTATGACAAATGGGGAATTCTAATGTTAATGTGGATTAAAATCATAAAGAACTACCATAATTAGGTATCATCATGAAAACTAAAAAACAGCTCCTTACTGTTAGTCCCTCCTCCTTGTCCGTCAGCTGCGTTCAAGTCTAGGACAGCGAGCTAGAGAAACCAGGACACAGAGGCAGGACAGAGTCATACTTTCAGCAAGTTTCCTTCTGTTGCAAAATTGGTGACCAAAAATATCACCAATTCCTCTTGAAAGTACAACTGGAAAACACTTGTTACCACACAACAAACATATCTCCAGTGAGTAAGCAAGAGTGTACATGGAAAATAACCTCCGGCTGAGCATTAAAGACGCCACAGGGATTCCATGTTGCACCAGAAAACTGCCACCTGCTCCACACTACAGCACACATAAGCTTTATTAATAAAGCTAACCAAACAAAATGACTAGTTGGCTTATTGACACTGGCTGATGTGTGCAGAATTTAAAAAAGGAAAACAGCACAGATGTTCTTTCAACTTTTAATACAGTGTATCATTGAACAACCTGGCACACTGGCAGTCTGAAAACTGGACTTTGACTGTCAAAAATCCTGCTCTGCTGGAGTCTGTAAACTGCACAGTCACTGTTACTCTGACCATGAGAAATGTAAAGAGCTTGTCAGAGCTGCAATGACCAATTATTTTCAATGATACACCTCTTTCTTTCCTTTTTTTTTGGTTGAACTCTTTGTGTATGGAGACTTCTATAAAGAAACCGGGCTGTTCCAGATAAAAGTTAGAGAGGCTATTGTAAGAAAATCTTTGATGGTTTTTCTGTCATAACTTTTTTCACTGCTTACCACAGTGCAAAACAATTCCCTAGACAATCATCGAACATTCTGACACGTTGATGTTGACAAGTTATTATTGCACAGATTAAGAGGCCATGTTCACACAAGGTATTAACATGCAATCTGCTTGGGGATTATAAAGCAGCACGTTCTTATAAGGTGCAAAACCTCAGAGAGCGTTTACAATGACAGCCCCTGGAAAGTTACTTATCGTTTTATCAATTAATGGACCTTGTCGATAGAACAAAGTGGAATGGTCTTCCTGACAAAAATGTCCACCTACTAAAATCCAATAACAGTACAGGCAGCATCCAAATAACAAGAATGGATTTTAGTGCCCGGTGTAAAAGCTGAGTGTTATTTTAACACTGCAGGAGGCATGACAATTCTTAAAAATGGGAACAAATATTGGACACAAATTACCCTTGTCAAAAATGATATCTCAAAATATGTTAATTTGTCATGGCCACAGTTAAGTTATATGGTGAGGGCTCAGGAGGTCAACTTTTCAGATGCCTGACCAAGCAAGTTGATTGTTTCAGTACTACATCAACGTCCAGATTTCAGTGACGACAAACCTCTAGGCTTTTGCTGTCATTTACTGTTACCTGAGATTTTTGGGTAATTAGTTGAATTATTTAGGCTAATAACAATGATTTTTGCATCAGAATCTTAAACAGGACAGTTTTCCGTGCCCTCTATTGCATTTATGGAAATGCGGATAGTAAATAGCATCCAAACGCCTCGTTGCCTGCAGACATTTTGACAAGTGCTCATTGATTAAGTCCATATCATACAAATGTCGGGCCAGCTACATACAGCTTGATGGCTTAACCTATTGGTGACGCAGGAGAAATTAACATTTTTCAACGGGTGGCCGTACTGCTAAAACGCAGGTTTCCAATAATAAAAATGGTTTGCAATGCAAATGACCTGATATACCAGAAGGATAAAATATCATACATCACATTTTTTATTTGTTTATTCGGCTAGGCACGTCTCGCATACCTCCATTTTATCATTGAATCAAGCTCCGCGACAAACGCATTGAGGATGAGAGTTAAAAGGTGCGTTCAGTATAAAACACAGGCACGCCGGCACAACTTTGGCGTTATTTTATACCGGATTCACTGATACAGACATCTACCACGCGGCGTCTGCTGCCCGTGTCAGTATTTTTGATCGTTTGCCACATTAATAACAATCTCAGCTTATACGTAGAGACGACGAAAACCTGCAACGTTCTCAGAATAAGACAGTTAATTCCGCCCCCTGCAACACTTTCGATCATTTCCGGGAGTATTAAACAAGCGCACCCCACACTAGCTAGCAGGATAGCATCTCATTAGCACTGCATTACGATGCTAAGCTAGTCGGCATGCTAGCGTTATCTCCCTGCTTCAGTGGCACTTTTTAAACCCATTGAAGCATAATGCATATTAGAATTCCATGGCTTACCTGCTGCTCTAGACCATGTGCATTTTCGACGACCACATGACTCATAACTATAGAATATGGAGGAAAAATGTTGCCGTTAAGAAAAGGACCTCTTTGTTTGCCGGGTTGATGTAACGTTATTTCTGCACAGCTTATCTCTTGTGTTTCCAATGACAATGACAGCTGTTTCACCGGCTGAATAGCTGTACTTAACTTTACAAAATATTAATGTCGAATTTTCCGAGATGATAAATTCTTGTATTTAAGCTACAAAAACGGCACTTCAACCAAACTCATTTTATGTCGCTTTGCTCTACAGCTGAATCTGTTGTAAAGTTTCTGTGGACCAGAAAAATAAGCTTCCGGTCAGGTTAAAAAAATAAAAGTCGTTGATGAACACGATTCAGTAAATCTTCGTCAGGAATGCTATTTAATGCTGCAATTTCACTCTCTTGAAGCTTTTTATACTAACTTTAGTTCTATAAACATTACCAGACGTAAAACCTTCCGAAGATGTTAAATATAACAGAACGTGCATATTTAACAAAAATCCGGATATTCACTAGCTAAACCTACCTACTCTGACCATTTTGATGTTAGCAGTCAAAAAATCGCGAGATCAGACTGTCGCGATATCCTACAGAAAAAGCAAATCAAAGGAATAAGACTTCAAGTTATTTCTAGGAGATTAGCTCATTAAAAAATCTGTTTATTGATTATATTATTTGTTTAGCATTCCAAGTAATATCAATCAAAGTGACGGTTGGTTACAATGAAATGATACATTAACAAAGTAAAATACAATTTGATTGATGTTACATGAAAGGCACAATGATATTGTTTTTGAAAACTAACAGAGTAAACTGGTTTCAATTACCTTAGTAATGTTTCAGCCACATATTTACTATAAAGGAAGGTAGGTTAGCAGGCTGATTGGTACTAGATAGATAGATATATAGATAGATAGATAGATAGATAGATAGATAGATAGATAGATAGATAGATAGATAGATAGACAGACAGATAGATAGTTTACTTGCAATCCTGCATTGCATTAGAAACCCGGCGGCGCACCGCTACTTTGGAGGTACATATGATCATGCTTTGTGGCATCTGCAGTTGGCAAATCATCCCTTTGGTGCATAACTGCCACCATTTAAATTTGAATTTTATTATTTTACATATTATGGGCGCACCATTTTTGGAGGTACTAGTATCACATCAATGAGAGGAGTGGACAGAGCATGGACTTATTCCATTTCCCCGTTTCAAAATTCAAGGTTCTCCTATGGCCTTTCAAACCATGTTAGAATATAAATAAAATCATCATCTCATCATCACTTTTTGGTAAAATTAGTCATAACTTCAGCCAGCATTGCTCCATTAAGTTTGATCATGAATTTGACCACGAGTATCAAAACAAATAAAGATATGATTGGGCATCTATGGGCACATTGTTAGTAGCTGTACTTCTACCTGGGGTTGTCATTTAAACGGTGACCAGCAGAGGGCGTCTGTTTTACAGGTGTTTTGTTCATAGAGAAAGCGGTATGCAGGGAGCTGAGATAAATAAGCATGGCCTTGTAGAAGGATGTGGTGTGATGGCACAGTTCCAGAAAGTTTAATAAAAGCTAAGTGAGTAATCCGTGTCATCACTGACTCAAGAGTGTAGAGCACAATGGGCATGTGCATTCTGTGGGTTATATGCAATACACAAAAAGGCTAGATATCCATAAAAATACTTGTTTAGTAGTAATAAAATAAAATCACATATAGTCTCTATTAGGTTTAAAGGAGGAGGCAGAGTGGGGGAGCTACAACTCCATATCCTGGGCCTCCTAATCAGACAAAGAGCTTTCAGATGAAGAGTCATTAGCCCAGTCTTCCTTCTCCTTTAGGGCATCCTCCGTTGCATATTTCTGGATATAATCTTTGATTTTCTGTTTGTACTCCTCTGGTTGGTGAAGGTACATTGAAGCTGCATCTCTGTTCAAGGGGTCATTGGGGTTTGGGTAAGCCAGCAGCTGAGGCAAGAACGACTCGAAGATGTTGGTCAAATCATAAAGGGCTGTCCATGTCTGGTTGATGACATCCAAGCAGACCGCCCCTGATACTTCGTCAATGTTGGGATGAAAAATCTTGTTCACGAATCCTATTGAAGGAGATTTGAAAGGGTAATTCTCATGAAGTTCTACTCGCACCTTCCATATGCCTCCCTCATATGGCGTTCCTTGTGGTCCGAACAACTTCACCACAAATTCATTGAGTCCACCGAGGATGGTGACTTCATGCTTGCTGTCAATGAGTTTCATCACATCGGTATCCATTCGCCTTTTACCCGGACTTGGAGATGTCATTTTTGCTATTTCCCTTGCAGAGCAGCAGACACACTAGACAGCCCAGCAGCCTAGTGTACTATCCAAAGCTTAATGTTTGCTTTCAGAAATGTTCACAGCAAAATGTCTTTACCGTTTCTGCAGGTTAACGTCAGACCTCCACAGCTCACTGCCTCTTTGTTCCTCTGGGGGGAGCATCCATGGGCACTCTCTCAAATTTACAGGTAGGTGACACCACTTCCTTCCTTATTCTTTATGACATCGCAGAATTTGTAATTGTGACATCAAGTAGTCGTGCATCATGAAATATGTGCTGCTGTAATGAAATATGTTTTGACATCACATAATTACATCACGTGAAATCAGTGGAAGAGTAGAGAGAGTTAGTTGTGATTTTTCTTAAATGAGTGATGTCGATATAATGACGACCACTAGGATAAGGAGGTGGATGGATAACAATACACAATGCTGTCTGAGGGGATGGTAGAGGAAAGTGAGGGATCAGGAAGGGAGTCAGGAGAAAGCAATTCAGGGGGCCTCATAGATGAAAATCATAATGAAAAACACAACGAAAGAAAAATCAGCAGGCAAAAATACACAAAAACACAATCGCTTTGGTTAAGAAGAAAAGAAAGGAGAATAAATGAGAAATTTGTATAATGAGGTTGTCAAGCTTATGTGGGACGGAATATCATTCATGGAGTCGATTCCAATAATGTTAGCAAAAACCATAAATGTGATATATGGGGAGGTAAAGACAATCAGGGTTTAGCTCAATAGATTGCTGCTGATTGTGTGCAATGACAGTACGCAGCAGAAGGTCAACAGGATGGCAGGACAGAATACATCGGCATCCATACCAAATTTGTTGTGAGCTGCGTCAATGGACAAGTTAATAAAGAATGTCATTGGTTGTACAAGTGTGAAGTCTAAAACTGATCAAAAATAGGATGAGATTCAACAGTTTGTCAGTGATGATCAGTTTTGATGAGGAAATTGCCACCTAAAATATTCCTTCTGTATATCATATTCCACTGCCACTCCACTGCTAGAAATGTCAAAAATTTGGTCATGTAGCAGCTGTCTGCAGGGGTAAAAGACAATGTGTGACATACAGGAGCTAAGCTGAAATGCTGCAACCATGAAGGAGAATAGTACAATACAGAACAAAGAAGTACAGCAAGTGATCATAAATGGAGAAGCTGTGAAAGGGGTGTCCAGAGATAATCAGAAGTCTCAGAAAATTTAAGTGTTAGTACTCCATCGGGTAGCTATGAATAAAACACTGAGAAGCACAACTGGTGAACAGCAGTCAGTACGATGCCTCAAAGTGATACAAACACAGTCGGTGCCAACAGCAGATCAGATGGCCCGAGTTGCCAAACGCCAATGAATGACAAAGAAAAAGATTAGAGTGGAAATTAAAGACTCTTAATCCACAAACCAGTCCAACTGTGTGTTGGATTCAGTAGAGTGAGTTTAGTGGGAGACACAATGATGGACAGGGAGACACAAATCCTGATATACCCTCCAGTACAGTAGATGGTGGTAATGCCCCCATAAGTTGTTATGTTACTACCAGGCTCCTGATGCATTCTCCAGTCCAGTAGGTGTCAGTAATCAGTCCCTCCAGGAAATTGCAATCTTGCATAACGTTGCATGTTCTTGCTCTGATGAAACTATATCTTCACTGCGTACGGCATGGTTTAATCCAAAAATTTGCTCATCAACTTTGTATTAAAATAATTCATTCATTTATAGTTAGCAAGGCTCACTCAGCAACCTCTCCTCTCATCAAAACATGAAATGGGTTTATGGGAATGAGGTCCTGTCGCGAGGGCCAGGCCATCAACTTGATAGCTTGAATCCTATTGATAAGAGCACATTTCCTACAGCTATTTCTGTGATGAGCAGTATGCTTATCAATGGAAATCATTACATAACTTTCTTCAGTAGATATTAAAAATGTTGCAATTGTTATCCACAACTTACAATTTTTGCCAATTCCAAAAAATTTACAGCAAAAAAAATCACATACAAAATTCCTCAAATTACATCGCAATTTTGGAAAAAAACACGCTGCAAAATCAAGCATATTTGATTGCAACAATCACTAAAATAACACATGAAGTCTTGGAGGGACTGAGTAATGCACCAATAAGCTGTTCGCCAACTGCCAATAAACTAGGAGTAGTAGTTTGTCACTACTTGAATCCACATCAAAAATGAACTGAAAGATCTTTTTCCCAATTTTTGCTGCTCCCTTTGCATTAGTATGGGCGGAGCACGTGGTAGGAGCACCTTTGGCTGTAGGCGCTAAAGACAGAGAGATGCAAGTTGCACTTACGTTTGCCGACAAGCAGCACATCAAGGCCTCCAATGACCCATTCCTCGCTGGTGTGGCTGAATTGATCCAAAGAGGCAAATGATTTTCATGCCGTAGATATTTTTGCATGCATACATGCAACTCTGCATATAATGTAATTGAACTTATTAACAAAAACACAGCAGGGGTTAAATGTGCTGTAGGAGAAAAACACCAAAAACAAATGGTGATGCTGCCACTCCTGTTGTTTGTGTTGTAAAAACTTGCAAAGTCCATCCATGATCCTGGTCCTAGTGAATGGTGGACAGTTCACGAAACCCACAGTACTGTTTTAGGCAGTCTTGAATGCACCCCATAAATTAGGGGCCACTAGATGGGTTGAAGGAGTTTGGAGAAATAAGTACAGGTCCTCGAAGGTGTTTGGAAACTCCCTGCCTCCACCCCTGAATTGGAGACCAGCAATGCTGCTGCCTCAGAGAGATTAACCTTCTTAAGTCAATTAAGTCAGTTTTGATGCTGGTTTGTGTCCCATCTGAAGCTACTTTCGAGGTGAAGCATTTAAACAGCAGCTCCAAGAGTGTCTCATTTCAATGGCCAAATTACACTAAGAATGGGCCAAAACAGTCAAAACCCAGTTGAAAAAAAATACTCCAGCCTGACACAAGCAGGAGGTAGGTCTACTATCCTCGGCTTGACTGGCTGAGCTCTACGCTTCTGGAACACAGCACTGGAACTCGGGTGCCAGTGAAGCTGGATCGAAGTGTTGTCTGAAATAAAAACATTTGTCCATGAAGTACTGTGTTCTTGCAGTAAAATTAGTTTACAGTGGGTATTTCCTGAGCTTCCAGTACCATGGGCTCACTAGTCTGACTGGACTGAGGTAAAAGGTAAAATCCTTCTCCTTCGTCATCATATTTGTAGTATTATTGTACCTCTTCGGTGGTTGGTAAACAAGGTTATTGGTGCATAGCCGCGGACACCATTCACTGTCCTCTTGTTCATTGGTGCCTGCCCGTGCTCCAGAGCCACACAGTAGTCTGTACTGGTTGCTGTGTACTGGTCGTTCCCCTCTCTCGTGTACTGCTTTCCAGTGTAGGCCCTCAACTCCTTGATACTTTTCAGCTGATTTCACAGTTATTTTAGTCCAGTTCTATTGCCGGACTGCGCAAAGCAGTTCATAACATGTGCCATAAAAAGCACAAAACCATTTGATCCATAACCAGTGTATTTTCCTTTGTCTTGGTAGTAACACAAAAATCATCTTATTTGAATGTCATTATAAGGCTGTTTTCTCATGGCTATGAAATGAAATACAGTTTCTGGCAGGTTAAAGAGGGAGGCCAGGTGGAGAAGCCTACAAGTCCATGTCCTGGGCCTTGTCTTCTAATCAGACATAGAGCTTTCAGATGAAGAGCCTCCAGCCCAGTCTCCCTGCTCCCTCAGAGCCTCCTCTGTTGCATATTTCTGGATATACTCTTTGATTTTCTGTTTGTACTCTTCTGGTTGGTGACGGTACAGGGCAGCTGCTTGTCCATTATATGGGTCATCAGGGTTTGGGTAAACCAGCAGCTGTGGTAAGAATGACTCAAAGATGTTGATCAAATCATAAAGGGCTGTCCATGTCTCGTTGATGACATCCAAGCACACTGTCCCTGACTTTTCGCTAATGTTGGGATGAAAAATCTTGTTGATGAATCCTATTGAAGGAGATTTGAAAGGGTAATTGTCAGGAAGATATACTCGCACCTTCCATATGCCTCCCTCATAAGGCGTTCCTTGTGGTCCAAAAAACTTCACCACAATTTCATTGAGTCCTCTGAGGATGGTGACTTCATGCTTGCTCTGAATGAGTCTCATCACATCCGTATCCCTTCGCTTTTTAGGCATACCCGGAGTTGCCATTTTTGCTTTTTCCTCCGTAGCGCACAATTTAAAGCTATCCTCTCACACACCAGATAGCCTACTAAAGTGTCCCATCTGAAAGTTGAGATTTAATAATACGTCCACAGCAAAATGTCTTCAGAGTTATGACATCGCAGAATTTGTGATTTATTCTGACATCAAAGGATTTATGTATGTGTGCTGACATCACATAATTGCATCATCTGTGTTCAATTTCATAAAGTGAACATTCTGTATCATCAGACAAACTCACGACTATACCTTACACATAGCAACAAGTAGGATTTGAATAAAAACAAAAAAAAGATAGAACAGTATTTAGGAGGAGGTCAACTCCTATCCAGACCAGCTGGACATCTTGATCAGATAATTTAATGTCCAAGTGCATTACCTGTTAAACAACTCGATAGCTTGTGGGACAAATGAAAACTTTGATCTATTTTTAATAAAATGGTTGCCCAGATGGCAGCAGTTCAAATAAGGAGGCAAAGGGGATGCCTCTAGTCACACACAATAACATTTTGGAAGGTGGGTGACACATGTGGCTATATGATATCACCAGATGGCAGAATGAAATCATGCTGAATCATGAAATCATGCTGAATCATGAAATCATGCTGAATCATGAAATCTGTAGTCCTCACAAAATCAATTGAAGCCCCTTTCTACCAGCATAGAAAAAATAACAGTCAGAACTTTGACTTAGAAACTGTAGGATATATAGTCTGAGTGTACATGGTAGTGGTGCTCCATTCAAAGTTCTATCAATGCTTTCTAGTGTCGCTCCTCGCCATTTTAGTAGCTAATCACTACCATAACAACATACACTAATGATGGCACTAGCTTCTACCATATGAACTTATTGATTTCTATTTGTCAAAATGTGTGTAGCTGCTACAGGGAGAAAACAAAGTAGCTTCATGAAACAAAATAGTTATACCAGTTCTGCCAAAACCACGAGGTGGATAAAACGGTAACAAGCCGAAACCATGACCTTCATCTTTTTGTGCATTTGCTCAGTGTAGAATCAACATCATCATCATCAGCTACATAATCATATAGTTGGTGAGAGATACTGAGCAATACCATAAGGACACATGTATCGGTTTATTAACTTTTACTTGATGTTTCATTTTAATTATTGTATTTATCTCATCTGAAAGAATCTTTCAATATTTTTATGACTTTTTAAGTTAATTTACTTGTCTTGCACTTTGTGTTTGTGAAAGGTGCTATACAAATGAAATGTATGATTATTTTTATTCTTAATGACATAATTATCATAATTATTGTATTGTAGTTGGTTAATCAAACGTATGGAAAGTGATTTCAAAATCTGACTTGAACTCTTTGAAATAAAAGAGTGCCAAATATTTTGGTTCTGTGCAAGAATAGCCAGAAAAGCACATATTCTTTTTGTTGTCAGTTCAATATATTTGTCATGGGAGGTTTTCATAAATACTTTGACAGCCAGCAGCAAAATATAACATTATGTTAACAGACATAGTGTTTGTGTGTGTGTGTGTGTGTGTGTGTACCAAATGTATACGTCCTTGTAGGAACCGGCAACCGATAACGTGTTTGCAGCTCTGATGAAAGGGCTACGACATCCCATATTGGGTGGGCATGAATCAGAAGTGTGTATGGTCTCATCTGCCAATTAATATCAGCTTAGTGTGCATATGCTCCACCAGGTGAGCCACTGCGGCACCAAAATCAAAACTTTCGCTCATAAATTGCTTTTTAGATTTTTTTTCTTCGCCATATATTTGCAAAAAGATCTGACTGTGTAGTAAGGGTGCGAGTGACCTTACAGTAATTCCCTTGTGTAGAAACGATGTCACCACACTGTCACTGGTAGGAGTCTTACACTAACACAGCTAGGTGTTTGTGCAGTGGTGCGCACGAATGTGTACAGTGGTACACATGAATGCTGTATTTTTAGGCTTTTGTGTCAATAAGTTATTTGCTGTGGTGGGGTGGTCTCCTGCAATCACACTGTCTGCATTCTGACTATGAATAGACATACACATACACAGAGGCAAACACACACCAAATGCATTCTTTGGTTTACAGTCAGTTTCCACACATTTTGAAAAGGTGCCTCTGGGTTTCTGCTTCCATTTCTTGATGTTTCGAAGTGGAAAAAGAATCTGAGGCAGTCTTACAGAGGTGGGCCTTGTTTTTCGAAGAAGTGTGATTACAGAGAAGAATGAACAGCACGAAATGTTTTAGTTCTTCTGACGCAATACAAAGCTTGGTGTTGCTCTCATGGTAAATGGCACACAGAGAGGCTGAAGGGAAAGGAGACACATAAGTGTTTTGTTGAAATGAAGGGAATTGATGTCTGCACGAGGTGACAAAGAAATTCGTCAATTAAGCAAAGGAGTCTGAGAAATTTTTCCAAGCGCTTTACTGACTCCTAAATCACTAGCACCTAAAGCCAAAATGTCCCTAAACCTAGTTAATTGGTGGCATTGCATGTTTTGTGTCATTTATCTGAAATGCTGATCTTAAAAGTCATTGAATGGCATTTAAAGGTCTTTAAAAGGTCTTGAATTTAACGAACCTGGACACACCCTGTTTGAGCTGTCGGTCACCTGACACACTCACCCGTTCCTTCATTGCCTCAGTAGTTGTCCTGTATTTCCACATGGGCCAGTTTGGCAGCAGCTATTGCATATTCGTAGCATAGTGTACTCAAGCCATTGCTGTGCCTACATATCATCACCTTCACCAGTAGGATTTTTTTTTTTTTAGAAAAGATTCTCAGTCAACCCCTCATTTATTAATTGAGTTAAATGAGTGATTTTTTTTCCTTTGCAAAGGTTTGAGTACACTATCTTAATTATTATTATACAATGGGCACTGTAATTCTTGTCCATTCATGTCTTGTAGCATTATGCTCTTTGAAAGCAAATATTCTGTATGTTTTTGCACAAGTTAAAACTCTATTTCTTATTTTGCTTGCTACATGTTTTTTTTGAGAAAGCATGTAAACAGCAATCAAAATAATTGGAATTCAACAGTCATTGTTCAGACTATTACGTGATTCATTTTGGCAAAGGATGGACTCCGTATGTGTCTTATGCAAACTAACGTATAATGTGAATGTAAACACACCCAATTAAAAGGGTAAAAAAATTTTGTGTGAAAATGGCCTAAATCAGCAATTTTTAAAATAAACCATTTTCTACTCAAGTGAAATTCAAGAATACAATTTACTTTAATTTCAATCACATCAAATAGATTGTTACGCACAGGAGAAAGTTTTCAAATAATTTCAAAAAGTCCTTCGTGTTTCAATAGTAGACATGCAGAAAAGTTTGAGGTATTCCCAACACACCCTTATCCACAGTACAGACGTGATATTTAACTCTCCGCAGCTTGTGTCAGCATTTGTATACATTATGTGATGTGTTAAGAGCATAAAGTGCATTCACTGTTTGGAATGTAACAATAATTATGATAACCTCTAAAATATTGAGAAGGACACAAAGAATTGCAATGGGATAGCTCGTACTTTTCCAGTAGAAAGAAAAGATATAGTCTAAGCATGTGTTCAGTAAGCTTCATACACAGAAAAGAATACATGCAAATTTTTGATGTCATTTGTATTTCGCCCACATTATGACACACATGGATGATTCAACTGGGTTCATGAGTTTTTGGATAAAATAAAAATTGTAGGAATGGGAAACAGCAGAAAAGAACCATCAGAACTTTTGTCTTATTGCACCTGAACAATTCTCCTCTTTTTTGTCGCAATAGAACACAAATAGGTAAAAGACAGATTCCCAGCTGACCTTTTCTTCAGGTAGAATTTGAACAAATGTGCCTGAAGCTTGGAAGAATACTAAGCCTACAGTGAGAAATAGATGAAGAGAAACACCCCAGTAGAACAGATCAGAACCATCCCGGTGTTGAGGATGACTTTGGTTAGTGGCGTTTCATAGAGAAGTGCATCCACGTCCTTGTCATCCTCCACCACTGAGGTGATTGTTGATTTGGATGTTTTTTCCTCCGGCCTGGTGAAGCACTCCAGAAACTTTACACATTTCCCACCTTTCGCTCCTTCTCCTCCAAAACAGCACTGCTCTTCCTCCATATCCCTCGATTGTCCCTCTTCTCCATCCTTTATTCTAGGGTCAGCAACCTTTATTGATTGGCGGTTGTTCTGTATTGATTGCTGGGTCTCTGTTTGTGTATGTATGGTACCATGGCCCATGTGGAGATTTTCAGTGCCATTCAGTTTGCTTGCGTGGTTTTTACACTCTTCTTTGCTGAGCAGAGTGTTTTCGCTTGGGCCCGAATGGTTTAGAGGCTTCAGTGAAGACTGTTTTAGCTTCTTTCTCTGTTTCAGCCCCCACAGAGTAGTGGTTCTAATTTGCTCTTTGTCAGGTGGAGGAGTGCAGAGACTCACAACTACAGCCACCAAACCTGTCACCCAAAACAAGACAGTTGCCACATACATAAAATGAACATCTTTAATAAAGGCTGGACGATCATCAGGCTGGTCACAGTGTGGCTCTCGGTAAAAAAACACCAAACTGAATCGCAGTGCTCCAAGAACAAATCCTACCATCCCACCGTAAAAGGCACCTGTCTCATTACAGCGACCCCATAAGATGCCGAGCAAGAAGAGAGCAGCTATGGGTGGCGTCAGATAGTCTGATACTTCTTGAATATAGTAGAACATTTGGCCTCCCTGCATCTCAATGATGACTGGCACCCAGGCAATGCTAATGATCACCATGAATACAACAAACAATCTACCAACAATCAGCAGCTCCCTTGACGACACCTGTTTTCGGAGCATCTTGTAGATGTCCAGGGTGAATATGGTGCTGGCAGAGTTGAAGATGGAGTCCAAGTCACTCATTAGAGCTGCGATCATCACAGCCATCATCAATCCACGGAGACCAGTCGGCATCACTGCCATGACGAGCCGAGGGTACGCCACGTTACTACAGCCCGCCTCGGAACCACACACCTCCAGGCAGTGCTCCGGACTGATGCATGCCAACTCATCCGCAAAGAAGATCCTGGAAATCATACCTGGATTCATGATGAAACATTCATTAGAAATGCATTATTCACTCAAATAAAAAAGGAATTGATTGATGGACTGATTAATCTTTACCTGGGATGACAATGATGAACATGGGTAAGATTTTCAAGAATCCAGCCATGATGGTGGAACCTTTGGCATGGGCAATGTTCTTAGCTGCTAGGACCCGTTGTACAAGCACTTGATCTGCACACCAGTACCTGAAACCAGCAGTGAGGACAGGGTTACAAAGCAACAACTGTAACAAATTTGATTTTTTTATGCCATGTGAGGGGATATTTTTGGATCTTGCTTTCCCCATGGCCTTTACAGTCATCGTCCTGTTCTGTGTGTGGCACTAGATGCATACCCTAAGGATCATCGTGAGCCTTGTACTGTACCCGTACAATTTAATAGCTTTCTACTATTGCATTTGACTATCTATATGCAAGCAGAACTTTTGGTTTTGTGGTGGCGCTACAGGAAAAGCCAGAGGGTCACCACAGTCACGAGAAAGCATTTTCACAAACCTATGTGGAACTGAAACAGTTGGGATTTTGGTCTACATGAACTTTGACTAATACCATATAGAGGCAGGGGTCTGGCCAAATATGAAACCAGGCCAAGGCAGGTCTGGATCTGTCGGGCCTCGAAGAATTTTCAGAGCATCTGGATTCGGCTGCAGGTGTCTGTGGCACGACTCAGAATACGTCAGGTTGGGTGAAGACATCAGGATAGCCGTGATATTTGGCGAAGCTTGCATGTACTTGGTCCTCAACCCTGTAAAGTCATGGAGAAGTGTTGCAAAGATAGTATTAGTTGGGCCTGAGTATGGTAATGTTTTCTAAACCAATTACTTGGTATGAATATTACAACTTCATCGAACAAGCAACAGTAAGTAAATAAAGACCTTCCATTCCTCCCACTTTGGACAAGCTGATGCCCATGAGACACAGAGCTCCAGAGATCATCAGGAACGCCTGGAGCGTGTCTGTGTAGATCACAGCAACCAGACCTCCAGTGATAGTCAGCAGTGCTGTCATGCCAATGAGCAAGAGGATTGACAAGTAGAGGTTCCAGCCTAAGGATTCCTGGATAAATAAGGCTCCAGCGTAGAGGTCCACTGATAACTTGGTGAAGAGGTAGAGGAGGAGCGATAAACAGGCAAAGTACACCTGTAATCGCCTCCCACCGTAACGTTTGGACAAGTATTCTGGCATGGTGTACACTCCAGACAGAATGTACACAGGGATAAACACCCAACCTAACAATTGGAGCAATAAGAGAGCATTGAATTCCCACGCAGCCACAGCAAAGCCGCTAGCAGCACCTGATCCAGCTAGTCCGATGAAATGCTCACTTCCTATATTACTGACAAACAGGGACGCTCCGATAGCTACCCAATTCATCGAGCGACCAGCAAGAAAATAGCCACTCACTGTGTTCCGACTCGATTTCCTCATGGCCAGGAAGCCAATAGCTAGCACCAGTATGAAGTAGACGGCTACGACAATAATATCCGTAACCTCCATAATGGCGGCGGTGGCCATGTTTCAGCAAGTAAACGCACTGCCAAAAATGAAAGAGAATCACTGTTGTCCTTTGGTCTCAAAAACGAAGTGGCAGGGTAGTTTTTTTGCACAGTTATTCTTAGCAAATTTTGGAAATTGTCTTCTAAATTTTTCAGTGCTCTCTGATTAATGTTGGCTGCAGTCAATGCAAGTTGAGGTAGTGCATCTTTATCGGGGACCACAACAGAGACAGTTCATCTGAGTTTTGGATCCTGCAACAAACAAACAAAGCACACACACAAAATCAATTGCTAAATACGATGAGATAAGAGGAAGAGTATACACCAGGACAGGAAACATACCTGATATTTGAAAAGTGTTAACTTGTTAGTGTTGCACAAAACAATCAAAAGGACGAGAGAATTTGGATCAAGATGTGTCAGTATTATCAACTGTGCTGTGACGGCTCCCTGTAATATTGTTAGAGCTTTAGGTCCTGAACAGTTACAGCACCATTTTCCCGATTTGATTGCTTCCTAGTAGAATTCAGCAACTCCTTTTTCTTAAAACTGCAATTTTGATCACCTGCTGATCTGTCTTGTTGTGAATATTCTTTTTGTACAAATACATCTGTGGGAAGAAAAAATAGAATTATTCATCAGTGCTTTTAAATTACTTTCAATGATACAGTAGAATTTACTTTCTTCATACATAGCCGACCGAGAGCTAGCAATATGTGGTTCTCATTTGGAAGATTTCAGATGGCTTCCAGCAAAAGCCTTACATACTGAGTGTTCTGTTAGGTGTTGCACACATCAGTCAGACGTCGAAGCAAACACATGTTACATAAACCCCCTAATACACCTGCACCTGAGCACCCTGCAGTCTGTAGGATCTCTCTGGTTTTCACTTATGCTAAAACACATTCCAGATTACGGTCAATTCTAGGCATTCTGGAAAAGTTGGCAGTTTCTGAAATAGGCAGTAAGAGTACATATTCATGCTTTTAGCCCAAAAAAGTTTCAGAAGTTCAGACAAGGTAGTGATTCTGTGATCCAACATATTTCAATGACTTGTCAGTCCTGTACGAGTCAGCTTTATTCTGTTTTAGAGCTAAGTAAAAAAAATCTCTGAAATTCAGCATAATGTGGAAAAACAGGGGAAACTAAATATTTCTCTGAATGTCACTTTGATTCGACACACAATGAAGAAAAGATAACTGACAATTATGTGTTGATGAATTCCATCCTAAAACTCACTTGTTCCATTGCATTTAACAGAAAATTTTGTTTTTCTGACTGTGGGTCAATCCACATTCCACCATAGGACTCTAGCCTAATATTACTATCAGCTTTAATATGTTCTTATTAACTGTAGCTTCTAAAATCATAGTAAATAAAAAAGTAACTTCGCTGCTTTGCAAAATTCCTTTAGTTTGTTTCTTAATCCGGTAGTAATCTATATTTTTGATATTAACACCGAATCAAATGAATAACCCCGCTCAATAGTGCCATTTTCCAAACATGATTTCAATATTGTCTTTTTCCTTTAAATTCTTCTAGAAGATTTGTTGTTACTTTTTGGTGTTTTTATTGCCTTTAGTTCACTGTTAAATCACGACAGCGTTGTAGTGACTTCACTCTGATTGAAATTAAAAGCTCTGGTCTGTGTTTTGTTTAAAAAAACAAAAAAACTACAATATTCCTATGATATCCCTACGAGTTCTAACTTTATATCTGTCATTGCCACTCTTCTCTTCTGCTCACTAATTAGTACTTTGATACAATGATAACGTCTTCTGTACAATTATAGTCATACGCCTAACACTGTATCTGGACGTTTTAGGATGAAGAATCTGTATTTTTATAATATTCCTTTGTGAGCTTAGAGACCTTTTAGCTTTTTGGTATATTTAGTCCTTATAATTTTGTGCTATTATATTGTAAGAATATAACTACTACAACGAATATTATTATCATTATTTTTGTTATCATTATTATTATTGTTGTTATTATCATCATTAGTATTATTAGTATTAATATTATTAATTAAATAGACACAAGATGCGCAATTATTGCACCCTACTTTTGCACACACAAATAGTTGCACTAAGAAAGATTTCCGTGATATTACGCTGCAAATCATTACTTAACAGAGAAAACCGCTATAAGCGGCTATAAATGAGTCTCGATAAGCTTCACTTACCCGCTGCTGTCCAGCGTAAAATCAACCTGCGACTCCAAGGGTCCGCTGTTGCGTGTGTGTGTGTGTGTGCGTGTGTGTGAGTGAGTGTACTGTGTACTGGTATGAACTCTGGACCGTGCACACTGTTGCTGCCTCAGAGTCTTCACAATTTGATGGAAGAGAGGCAACGCCCACCGCATCATCATCATCTTCATCACAGGGTCTAGATGTACATCGGACGTTCATATAAATATAAAAAAAAGACAGGACAGGACAGACGATATGGTAAAATCTGTAACTATTCCACCCATCGTCAACAGGGGGTGCTGCAGCAACTTCAGCACCCCCACACATGCCGATCCACAGCATGGGACTCCGATCAAAACTCCCCCTCCTGTTACCCCTAGGCCACATGAATCAGGATGACTCTCTCCACAACACAAACCTGTTCCTGAAGGTGACGAGCAGCAGTTATCTCCACGTGCTCCGACTCATACTGAAGCAACATCTGACCACAGACGCCCACTGGTTAGTTTCATGCCTAAAAGAGAAAGTGAACGGAGCACAGTTTCATTCGTGAGGATGCTAGGATTACAGATGATTTCGGCTTTATCACTGTAACCTCCAGCACTGCCACCCGAGGTACAGAGATTCTCAATGCAAACGCCAAGGACTCCCATTACGGCGCACGGACCAAAGGTGGATGCCCCTCAAAAGAAGGACGACGCCTGACGTTTGGACAGTCCCAATAAGTGGTGTATCGTTCACAAAAAGCTGCACCCCCAAATGAAAGGAAAGGCCTTGTTTAGAGAAAATGGAATATGTTTCTATTGCTGTTCCTCATGGCAAGGTGATCAGTAATCTGAGGGCAACAGTACCTTGGTCAGTGAAACAAGCCCATCCGAACAGCGTGGCAGTGAGGAGGAGGTATCTCCCTCTTCTTCAATCATCATCTTAACTTGCACAGAGGTCTGTGGAGAAAGCACAACAGGAAAATCATGTGTGTACCTGAGAGGTGAGCTGTAAAAAAAGGCAAGTGTATATGCTATTCTAGACAACCAGAGCAACAGGTCTCTGGCCAGGTCAGCCTTCTTTGAGATGGCTGATGACATATCCTCTCAGACTCATCACTGTCTCTTGAAGATCTCACCTTCCTGAGGATCCTCCCTTATAACCGTGAGCAAAACCAGTATGTCTGTGTTGCCATTTAGACTTTAAAACAACTAAAACTACTATGGGATTACATGATGATGACCACTGTGGACAGAGCAGAATGTACCCTTAATACTTTAATGAAATTCATTGAGGAAATCCTCAGTACAAATTGTGTTGATTAACAATTCTCTCAGTCTTCTTGGGGTTTCACCCCTTATAGTACAATAAAAATGGTGATTTGGCAGAACAAAACAACAGGAACATCTTAAATCAGCACAACAAACAATAATCATCATGACGTGTTAAACTGTGCAAGTGTGAAAACATGTTTTGATCAGAAAACCAAAGTTCATGACTTTCAGTTTAAAGAACTGGAGAATAGACACATTCCTAGTATAGGATACATTCCGTGTCAGCAGCCCTAAAGCTGAACATTTACTCATTAACAAGACCGTGATGGCAATACCGTGACAGCTCAGTTATTTTCTGCACACACACTGTGAATTTTCTCTTTTCATGCATTGCAACATCACATCACAACATCACATTCTACTCCACAGGCCTCAAACTTACATCCATATTAATTAAACTGGAATATCTAGCTGACATCTTCTATTCCCAGCAAACAACAACTGGTGCTTCACCGTATGTTTTTGTCCGTCCTTCAACAAACATTTGCACCAGAATGCAGGCACAGCATGAATAGAGAGGTCATGAAGTACCACTGTCTGTTGAAAGGTACTGTATACTGTAGTGGATTATTAAGATTTGATGACAGCAATGCATCATGAAAGTGCTAAAACCAGTATGCGAAGGAGACTGTCAGCTAATAAACAATACAGCTTTTGAAGCATTTAGAAAAGGTTTTTGCAAATGAGACATATTATTAGGAAACATTCAACGTGTCGCGTGAACAAATGGGGAACTTTGTACACTCTGCTGGATGCTATACAGTGAATCAATTCAAGTCAAATTTATTTGTGTGACGCAATATCAGTATCAAATATCTCTTTTGTTGCGACACAATCCCTCTAGAAACCACAAAAAACACCACAATATAGAAAAGTAATGTTAGCAGTGAAAAAGAGATGAGGCTTTAAGTCTATTTAGTAATGGAATGGAAGATTACAAGAGACAAGATTTCCATGTTCTTCGGATCTTAGGAGGTGATGATGCAATGGAAGTATGCTGAGGCCCTCACTCTAACCCACATTCAACGTAACACACTAAGAGGGAAAATAATTAAAATCATAATGTGCACTCCTTGAAATGCTCCCACCTGCACAAATTTCCATCCAGCTTACTGGTGCTCTTCTATTAATGACTGCAGCTCATAGATCTCATAGATTAATGAACTGCAAAGCTACAAATAATTACATAACCATATAAAATGTTAACTGGGGCATTTTGATTCACTTAATGAGTCCTAAATTCAGTCCTCTACCAAATGAAGGTCAAAAGGGAAATAGATGATAGAGGGCTTCTATTCTATTTTGGCTTCCTGGTGCAGCGAAAGAGATGCAGGTTAAGGACACTGTATGCTGTTTTCATTCTTGAACAGTAGATGGCGTCACCTTTCTGCGTGTGTTTGAAAACACGGCACAAGTGGCCTTATGTTCTACTTAATCGGGATTTATCAATAAGATATAAGTTTCTTTGCTATCTGATGTTTGGATTTTATTCAGAGAAACTCCACTGCATGGCATTACTCTGCTGACTAATGTGAGCCGTGCTGCTGTGTGTTTTTGCATTAGAGATGAATTTGGAATTATTTGATGAGGTATCGTTGATCTTAATCACAATCAGAGGGTGAATTCTGTCTGGTCCACCATCACATGGAATAACATTGGCACTTCCATGCTCTACCAGCTCTGTACAAAGTCAAACAAAGACTGTGAAAGAGGCTTTTTCTTTACACTTCTTCCACGACTTGTTTTGTCTGAAAAAAAACCAAACTGTTGATCAAATAAAAACAGAAATGGCCATTCCTGCTGCGTAAATCAAAACATCAGATAAAAAGGAGTTTTTATAGAACATATTAAATCAGATCACGCAGCATCCCCCACAGTCTCACACACATCTGCATTGCTGACTTGGCTTGACTGACAACTGGAGCGTCTGATGCACCAGCTACCAGAGACAAGCAGTAAAATGAGACTTTTTTTGGATTTAAGTCAGTGTTTTGATGCTGTGAGGTTTAGACTGCACAGAAGAAGACCCCCTGAAGTTATTCTTGTAATTTCACTTTCATCAAAGCAGCACCATGTGACTTCTCCTCTGCAACAGGAAAACTTCTGGTAGCATCTTATGCACCATGTTTTCTTCTTCCACTTATCCAAATATAATTTATTTCCTACATGGCAAGAAAATAACATTATATTCCACACTGTGTTAGCGTTAGCTTGTAAGCTCAGCTAGCAATCTAACAGTAACACAGCGTGGACTTACTTAATATTTTTTTTAATTAAAAAAGTGGCAACTATCTCCATGTTTTTCAACAAAAAGAAAGTTTGAAAACGATCCATTATTAATGGACACAGAAAAGCATTGATTACGATGTCACTGTCTATGGAAGCCAGGGGCAGTTGGTGGGACTTAAATCTGGCCTGTATCTGTTGGGTGGGCACACAATGATTTTGGGTGGATGTCTGTGCGATGCTACACAGCCGATACAGGCCATCGTAACTCTAAGAAGTGCTATAAATGTTTTGGTGGGATGGTGGCCCTTATTAAACAATGATATGGACATTGAGATAACTTCTCACTCATGTTCAACAAACGTGGAATGTCAGAGTGTTTTACTGAGTCTGTATCACTTGAGGGCGCCAAAAATGCCAGTAACTTGCACTCAGCAAGACAGGATAACAAATATGGTGTCGTGATGATGTTGATGTTCCCATGGATTGCAAAGGAAAGAGGAGGTGTCTCTTGCTACATTAAAACACAGTAAGGGGTGCTCTCCTTGTGCAGCGCAAATAGAGTTTCTGGCAATGGCAGATGGCAGAATGAGTGAAAGGCAGATGGAAAATCACTTCCAGCATGTCAAGTGCGTGCATGTGTGTGTGCGTGTGTGTGAGGAGGCATGAATCCCCCAGGATTAATGGATAATGTGGTTGAATTTAAAGAAACAAGCACAGCCAGTTTCACTGGTGTGAGATTTTGGCTACTGTACAAGTGTGCTTGTGTGTGTGTGTGTGTGTGCATGTGCATGTGTGTCATCTTTCTGCATAATCTAATTCAGTCTGAGGTGCTTGCATCAAATTAAATCACCGTTTATTACACAAATGGTGATACATTTGTATCAGGTGGAGAAGGCTCAGCCTTAAGGAGGGCTCCTCATGAACCATCACAGAGAAGAATTCTGCATGGAGGACTCATCACCCCATACGAAATACAGACAGGTTGGGGAGGAAGAGGAGTTTGGAGCCACAATGTGAATGAATATCAATTAGCAGAAGAGGAGATGAGTATGACAGATTATTAGCAGAGGTTTGGTGATTTATGCATGTGATCGGTTGCAATGCAGGAATGCTACCCTGGCAGCCGGCGCCCAGGTGAGTGCCGTGTTCTGCCTGACCTTATGTGACGCTGCACGGACGGTTAATAGGACTATGATGTGTCGATTATATGTATACAGTGTATCCCTAAGTATACCTAAACCCACTTATGCTACTCAGAGTGATAGTGCGCTGGAGCCTAACACAGAATTTACTAGTACACCACGGACAGGTAAGCAGTCTAACACAACATTGACACATAGACACAGACAAAGTCATTCACACTCACACCTACGGGCAATTGATGCTGTAAAGTGACAGCCCTCTCCTCATTTAGGAGAGGGCTGTCACTTTACCTGACGCTCTATTATTGGAATTATAGTTTAGGTTTTGATCATCATAAGAGTACTGTCACCTGGGCTGTGGGTCTTCTCACAGCCGGAGACAGGTTTATGTAGAAGGACTGGGAGAGAACAGATTACCGCCCCCCCTCCCCCGCCCCCAGATACACGCACACACAGTAAAGTTGAATGAATACAGAAGGAATTAGACATTAGATAGGTACTTTATTCATCCCCAAGGGGAAATTAACTTCTTACTAATTGTGTTTACGTGGTGCACCAAGTAGCCCAACTAAGGTCAGTAGTCCATCGAAGACACAACGCTGAAGGAGGATGTTTACAAGTGCTGTGTTTATAGGTAGCCTGCTTGTACTCCTATTTACATGTAGACTACTCAAGCATATCCACTTGACTTGATTCACACATTCCCCATGCATGAAGTCAGCATTCTTTTCCAAACCTTTTAGAAAGTTTGGGAGTTTCAGCCACATACTTCACGATAACTCGCTGTTGGCTAACTGATAGCTGTCTCACTATCTAACAGTAACTTTACATCATGTCAATCACACAAAGGCAGCAATTGTTTATGCCAATCATAGTCACTTAATATAAGGAAGCAGAAAGCACTGCAAATTTGGAGAAAATTCAAATTCTCCATAATGGAGTGATTTATGAATGTGCATGTCCACCACCCCTTTTAGCCAGACCAAATTTAGACTGATAAGATCTTAATCAGACCATGTTATGTCATATGATCATATTATGTTACATACCAAGCTACTTGCGAAAATCACATCTCAAAAATTCAGACATGTAGCCTACGGCCTGATGTTTCTATGATAATGAAGCCTACCGTATGGAGTCGTTGCTATGGTGATGCCTATGTGTGAGAGAGAGACAGAGAGGAGCCTGAGAAAGTGGTGAAACACACATGGCTTTGTGACCTTGGCAAACACACCCAAAAGCATGAAGCAGACAGTCTCAGGATGTGTGTGTATATGTGTGTGTGTGTGTGTGTGTGTGTGTGAGGTAAAAAAGTAAAGGAGAGATTGGGAGATGGCTGCTGGATGTGAATGAAAAACTACATTGACCTTTTATTGCTGATAATTCTGCATATTGATCCTTTTATGTCAGTAATGTTTTATTACTGTTGTTAAGCTACACTAATTCAAAATGCAGAGTTGTAAAGTATAGCCTCTGTTGTTATTACGTCATACTGCTGAGCCACATACCTTACGATGTGAAACAAGCATGTCCCTGACAATGTCTGATTAAGACAGTTACCAGAGAGGTTAATGATCAGCCGGGTTAAATGAATGTAGCAGTTGGGATGTCAATCAAATTCAAATTCAAATGACAAGGGCATTATCTCCATCCATACCATCCATGATCTACACCACTTATCCAAGACAAGGCTGCAGTGGACATTGGGTGAAAGGCAGGGTATGCTCTTTGAAAAAAATTACAATTACAATTTAATAAATAGACAAGAGTTGCTGTTTCTCACATTCCAAAGCTACAGCTGAGTTGAGATTTGGAAAGATTCCACCTGAAAATCTCTGTATTATTTCCTTATTTCTATTATTATTTCCTCATTTTCTTTGCTATTTATGACTATTGCTTTTGGGATTATTCCCATCTTATTGAGGGTTATTCATGTTTATCACCTTATACCTTTTTTTAGATAAACCTCACACATCATGAATAACACTGATAAAGCAATAACGACCAGAAAAGATTTATGAAAAAACCTTTTTATGTTAACCCTGAATGCAAAAAACCTGTCTGTTAGGCATCATGACATCCATATCTCACAGAATTGGTCCTTTGTTTTAGAGATGTATGGGAATAACCTGAAAAGTCATGAACATCACTGACAACCTTTTCAGTGCTTCTCCATGTCCAACATGAAGTGACAGAGAAAGGAAAGCAGTATGAACAGAGAAAAAAAAGATGTTGGGTTCAATTTAATTTCTTGTTTTTTTTATCTCTCTGTCTCCTCTCCTTCAATTTCCTTCATTCCCTCTCTCCTGCTTGCCATCCCTCCATTATTTTAAATAAGGGCGTCTGGGGGACATCTGATACTCTCTCCCTCCCTCTCTCTCTTCTTTCTCTCTCAGTCTCTCTCTCATGCACACACACACACACACACACACACAATGAAATGTATGTTTCCCCCTCCCTCTTTTAAATTTTTCTTTAATGTGAATAAAACTTCTTTTCCATTCTATAATTTTATTAGATATGTGCTGCAAGTCTGTGTGTTTGAAAAAGCTATTGAAACAAACTGCTTTACTTTAAATGAGTCTACCAACAACATAACACACTGTACAGGTTTTCATGTTCATATTTTCAATTTGAGCTCAGTGAATGCATAGATCTCTTTTATACGTTATTAGTTATTTTTTAAATTATGCATTCACTTTATTTTGGACTTTTTGCCAGTGTTTGACACATACTCTCTACTGGAGTGGTCCTTAAACTTTTGGAACTAAGTTTCACATCTGAGAAACCAAAAGCACTGTGAGTAACACCAACTTAGAAAAAATGTTTCACAATATAATTCCTGACTTTGCCACAATATCAGAATTTCCATAAATTTTGGTGGTTCTTGATTGTCTGGTACATGTTGTTGTTTGAGTACCATTACCCCACTAGACAACACCATAAACTAAGGGAAAATACAAAAAATGGTAATTTGTCTTTTAATTTGTTTGTTTTTTGGCAGAGGCGTGGCCTGATAACTGAATAGAGGCCACTCTTATGACCACCAGGGGGAGTCTGATTTCTAAAAAGCATATCAACTACCAACCCCCCGTCAGAAGGCTCAAGTGCTAAATAACAAAATCCATCTACAGATTCTTCTCACACACATTTTACGGGTGCGTGCGTGCATATGTATGTGTGTGTGTGTGTGTGTGTGTCAAGGTTAATCCAGCCAGTCATTCTGACCATCTCAGTAATGAAGACCAGTCAGCTGGTCTATGAAAGGAAGCTGACCTCACTCACCCTGAGTGTGTGTGTACCTAAATAACCCCATCGCTTCAGTGCTACAATTGATCAGTAATCATGATAGTAATATTTATGGTTTAAGGATTTGTATCTATTTGTATACGACTACTACTATCACTACTTCTTCTAGTAATAATAATAATAATTAATATAAGAATAACAACAATGATTATTGTATTAATTCAAATAATTATTTATATTAAGTTAAATGATTACTTATTTATATGAATTGTATTTGTTCCTCAATCTGGGACTCAAGTGGAAGTGTTAAATGTTATGCTGATATAACACCACTAACACCAGTGTACTGGATCCAGTCAAAGGTCTGGTGCTGCTGGTGGGTTTGGCTTGTCCTGACTGAAGTTATGGCTATGTTTAGAATTTGCCTTCTGGCCATTTTTGCAGTGATTGTATGCTTCTTCCAGTTCCCAGCAGTAAAGTACTGGTCATACTGGGTCTCTCCCAGTTCAGACTGTGTGCATGTTTTCTGAGGCCATAAATAAATATGCCTGAGCTTTTTAAGTAAGGATTATTGACAATGTCCTCTGGGTGTTCTATCATAATCCAGAGAGAGTCTTTGAATCTATAATAGTAAACCTTAGAAAGCACTTGAGGCAGTCGTCCCCTTTAGCCTACAAGAGATCCGTGTTATCTCAGACAACAATCGTAAATGAAACTCACATTTCGATAATCTGGAGGTGTTTCAGTGTTAATATTGCGAGGACGCTGCATCTTTCTAACACGTTACCACGGTTTCTCTCTTACCAGTGTTTTTTTATGTAATCTATTTCATCTTATATTTACATTTATTGTGTCTTTTTTGTCAAATACCAGTTACTCATACTTCCTGGGAACCTATATGTAGGTACATAATATGTATCTATAATAAGGGAAGGGCTGTATTTCTGATCATTGCGTTTGAAATCAGTTTTTTCAAGAACAAAATATTGTTGTATGCATTTTAATTTGATCCGTACAAACCTAGCTTCTGTCATCAAACCAAACAGCCTAATTGTCCCACAGTGAAATAGAAATGTGTCTTTAAGGCCTCGATACATTACAAAATGTTAAATGAAATGTCATATAACGAGCCACTGAACGCATCTTGCTTGTAGAGAGTTGCAGAATGGTCACAAATTGCCTGTAACCAGAGCCAGATTGAAGACAGAAACATAAGACCTCAACATAAGACAAAAAAATGCAGTTGGCAGTTGTGAGCTTTCCTACAAGTTACAATTGCCTTTCTGAAGCACCGTTTGGAACACTGAGTGAAAACAGAGCAATGAGTTTAAGGCAAATCCCAGTCCCACATTAAACAAATAGTGTATTATGGATGTAATTTTACTAGTAAAAAATTAATTACATATCTAAAATAAAGATTCTTACTAGTTTCAATTGAATTAATATCTGTAGTTGCTACTCATACTTGTAAAAAATAAATGACAGATATCAGCCATTCGTATTCTTAATGCTGAAAAATGAAAAGGCTGACTTATATAAATACAGCTTGAGGCGTTTTTTAGTCCAGCGTTGTACTAAGTGACCCAGGAGAATGGAGCAAGGCAGCAGCAGAGCCAGGAACTCGCATCTCACTGGGGAGAAAGGAGGTCGGCATATTTTACAACCCGAGGCACACTTTGACTTTGACTCTGGGTTGGGGGACCCAAAATCTATGTCAGTTCTCAAATATGCTAAACTGCACTACACAGAGACAAAAGGCAGCAGTGAAGAGACAGTGAGCAAGACATAAATATAGTATAGAATATGGACAGATGAGCTCAGGATTGTGTTTCACCTTCTCCTAAAATAAAACCTCAATGATGATAATCTTTATTTATACATCACCTTTAATACGTTGAATGCAGCTCAAAGTGCTTTTTTGTTGGAGATAAAGAGAATGGGTTTAAAAATATATGCATAACAACGGCACAGAGAGAGAGAGAGAGAGAGGGATTTTTAAGATGAGATTAATATGATAAATAACTAAAAACACAAAGTAAAGAGTCAAACAAAAAGCAAACTAATCATTTCACCATGACATTAAACACAACCCCTTTAAATTCTCTCCGACATTATGTTTAGTAAAGTATCTTGGCTAATTTACTACCACAAGTTTTATGGCTGCATGCAGTCCTTGCCTTATCCAGCAATCTCAGCATCTCGGTACTTAATTCCAGATTCTTCTGTCCATACTTCCATTTACACGTTGAACTAGTATGAGTTCTTTCATTGACTGCTTTTCTAATATGCAACATGTTTTGCTGCGACATGCGTGTAGATGTCCTACTCACACCTTGATGTCACTGCCATCAAATTGAGAAGGGACATGCTCGGCTCATCCCCTCTCCTCAACCAACTTTAAATGTGATTTCGCAGTTTTAATAAATTACACATATTATTGCTCCATAGATTTATCGCTCCAAGGCCCACACTAAAGAATTGTTGGGACTAATTTTAAAACACATTATGAGGAAAATGAATCAGGGTGTAGGTGGCACCCCAGACACCTCTGCCTTCATTATGTCAGAGGGCTGCAGTAGGTCAAACTGTCATTGGTTGCCTCTGGAAAAGAGGTTAATGTACGTTGGCCCCAGGCAGGATATGAGCATCCACAGAGCCATCATAACAGGCAGAATAATGAAGGGCCAGTGCGATAATGATGTGAAGTGACATGTGGTAATGTGGGGTAATACATAGACACTGACCTGTACGGTAGAGACTGAGGTTGAATGGCTGGAGAAAAAAAATGAAATGTTGGTAAAATCTCCCAGAAGCTCCATAAAGCACAATCATGAATGTTTGCTTGACATGATAAGGTGTGCTGGTACACCCAAGAGATCCCATTTTCTGTGGCAGTACCAGTACCACAACCATCACTGTCTATAGCTGGAGCTGTGCCTGAAAATTTACTGAGTTTAGGTGTTTTGCTGTCTTTTTCTTAGTCTATAAAGTCAAATATATGTAGTAAGTAGCTTCGGAGCAAGTTATTAGGGCCACTGTTGGAAAAAACAAAACAACAAAAAAAACTTAAACCCCACCCCCCAAAAAATTGAAATAGATGATTTGCTAGACAGCAAATAGATTGTGTCCTTATTGTGGTAAAACAGGTCAGGGGCAAGAATCCAGACAACTCGATCCCAACACCTGGTGGGTGAACTGTCTGGAATGACTTCAATTTCCAAAAGAAATTCTCCTACACTCGGCTGGAGGTCAGGGACGTGGAGTCTGGATGACTCCTGTTAAAAACCTCTGTTGTGAAGGCAGATGTTGGGAGCTGTGGTTTGGTGCCTTATGGGCCTGTTTAGCTGGAGAGACTCTTGACTGTGCAGAGAGTTATCGGCAGGCAAAAAAGGCTGCAGCGACAGCAGATCCTGTAGCAGAATCTAGGGTGTGGGATGAGTTCGGGGAGGCTATGGAGAGGGGCTTTCAGGCAGCCTCTTATAAAATTCCCATCTGTCATTGTGTGTAAACACGCTGTTAGATGAGTTGTGAGGCCATGTCTGACCAGAGGATTACAAGAGCCAGTTGAGTTTTATGAGAACGTTTACGACTCTGTAAGATGATAGAGACACAATTTGCCTCTAAACTGCAGGCTCGGCTCGATCACATTATCCTGCCTTTATTTTCTGTTCACTTTGAAATCGATTATGATGTGATAGTCCAATTCATATCATCATTATCATCTAGGGTAGTACATATCCTGTTGTATTAGGTTTTATCTTTGGGTTTATGTATTTGAAAAACAAAGGTATGCCAGTGGTATATACAATTTGAAAGCAAACATTTTGTAGTTCTCACCATTTAAAGGCCTATGTAGCACGATACTGTGTAGTATTTTCTATATTTGAGAGCATGCTTACTAGATGGCATCATTCCACAGAAGACATACTCACTAACTTTGTGTGTGTGTGTGTGTGTGTGTGTGCGTTTGTGAGAGAGAGCGAAAGGGACACACACAATGAGACTGCGTAGTCATACCTACCAGTTATTTGTTTACAGATGGCTGACTACATTAAATGGACATGAGTGCTGGAGAGCTGGAGCTGTGCCATGTTGAAGATCCAGCACCATACGTGGACAAAGGACAGGTCCAGCTGGAGACTCAGGCTGTGGGCACTCCAGCAGAGAGAGACAGAGTGTGTCTCTGCACACAGGTTTGAACCGTTTGTCATGTAAAGCTGGTAACAAGCTGCAGATGAGTGAAAACCTGCAAAGTCTAGATAAGTGACTGATATTAATTAAAACTTTTTGCACCATCATTCTCTAAATTTGGAACACCTACTTCACTGTGCTCTCGTAGTCCCTGTGGCATGACTCCATAGTTGTCCTGTAGGGGACGGAGACAACCACCAGCTACCTCATATGACTGTCTGTGCTGTATTACAGAAAGAAATACGGATCCTCCTATTACCCTAGATTTTGTTTCAGACATTTCCCCATTGCCTCATTTTTTTCAGGAGCTTGTAGTTTAGCTAACGATCTTATTAAAATAGTAGCTACTTCAATACCATTGCTCAAGCATAACCTAACATGTGCAGGTTCGGTCCAGATGTTAGTTGTAGTGTAGTGTAGTGGACCTTAAAGTGTTAAACACTTGGTGAAACGTGTTATTAGCAACGGGCTATTTCAAAGCTTTCATGTTATGGGCTTTCCATAATTAATCACATCCACCGTCTATAATCTGAGATTCTCATATTCAAGGCGGACCTCAGGTAGTGGAACAGATCGGGTTGGTAATAAAAGGACAATATCACCCTGTAGTCAAGTCTAACCTCCTTTCTCTTGCTGCTGTTCTCGCTTCCATAAATGTGTTTTGGGCTGTGGAGGTGTCATAAATCAACTGAATGAAAGTTCACAAAATGAAAGTGACTGTGAAAATGATCAAGCTGCTCTCAAGTTGAGATGTGTGTGTGTGTGTGTGTGTGTGAGACAGAAAGCGATTTATGGAGTAGTAAGGTCAAATAACTCCTACCTAATAATATATCTCACACACACACACACACACACACACCCACCCGTCTCTCTCTCCTCCTTCCCTCTATTCTACACCGTCTCCACTCCCCTCCATCCAGCACCCATTTATTGACATAGTTTCCATGGTGAGGGGAACATGTTTACGAGTCATCGCTGCATTCCAGAGTGTACACACACACACACACACACACATTAACATTTACTCTTGGGGCTCAGTTAACGCTCTCTCCCAGCTCTCCCAGTCCAATATTTGGCTGCTGTTGCCTTGATAACCATAAGTTTTGTATGACCACGACAACGTGCTTGTATTTTTTGACACTCAAGTCCTCAGCTCGACCTTCTCACTCATTACCTATGTCCTTCAAAATAAAGCGACAAACTGTTCATGCAAGTATTGTTTCTTGTTTACTCGATAAATATCTCCAACCTTCGCTGGTTTCTTTTCATTGTGATGATTTGGTATCCACTCGTTGTCGTAGGAGTGAGACGAAGTGAAAATAATGCCACAGAACAACAAACTGGAAATTGAACTATTTCCTGTACTCTTACCAATTATTGGGGCTAGGAATGTAAGTTCCAATGCCCATTTTGGGACAGAGGAAGGCTTGTGTAATGTCCAAAGTGGAAAAGGTTCATCCTCAGTGGATCCTCATGGATATCTCAGCAAATTTAAATCCCCATTACATTTTGATTTTTCTTGCGTTCACATAGAAAGTTTGGCCTACTGGTGACACCACAGTAAAGGTAGGGCAGGGAGGGGGCCCTGCTAAAATATCATGGTTCATACTCTGGGGACCATGAATATTTGTATTACATTTCATAGCATAGCTTGGCCAGTAGCTGTGGAAATGTTTTTTTGAATTGGGGGGGGTTTACATTCTCAGTTTCATCTTACCTTTAGATGGCGTGGTGCTGTTTTTATACATGTAATTTACTTTCTTTGGGGCCCATTTTCTTACACTCGTGTAAGAAGAGCCAACACCCAACTCTGGCCTGCAAAACAGAAACATGATATATTTGATTGTGCATTTAGTTAATTCTAGTAAATGGTTTTAATAAAAGCCAAACACAGATTCTTTTGCGTCACATTTTCGGCTACGTTTCTTCCAGCCACATTACTTGGAGCTTCTGCGGTAAGTAAGTTGCTAACTGTTGGAACCAGTGAACCAAGAGGTTGAAGGGAAGCTATCTAAATCACCAGTTTCAGACCCAAACGAAAGTAGTCTAGGAGGATAAGGAAAAACGCACCAAAACAAAGTTAATATGTTGTGTAAAAGCGGAGAAACTTTGGGGGAGAGAGAATAAATACACCGCAATAAAATCCACGTCAATCCCTCAGAAACAGTGCGAAGATGAAGGTGAAAGATGGTGTGAGGGCAAAGCTCTCCATGTAGCTGGAGGTTATTTACGGTTAAACACCTGCTGCTGGTGATGAGGGACACGGGCCACATCCAGGCCCTCAGACCAACTCAGCCTGGACTTCAAACTCTGCTCAGTCAGACGCTGACCGGCGGCCACAGTCTCATTACAAAGTGTGAAAAATAAATTGTCCGGGTGCGTTCAGGAATGGGATTAAGAGTGGCCATTAACACATCCAGACAGACTGGAAATGATGAAATACAAGATGGTTTATGATTTGAACTCATTTTACCAATGCTGGGCATCTACATGGTAAGATAATTGGGCAGTGATCTATTTTATTAAAGGTCTCTCTCACACCACTATCTTCAACTGGTTGGCCAAGAGGCGAAGGATAAATGACAAACTATAGGCAGAAAAGTGACATGAAGACTCAGTGAGAGCCCTACAATGGAAGTTCTTCAGGGCCACGTGATCGTCTTTCTATGAACAACATCAGTCTGGGTACATGTAAATCATTCAAATGTCACCCCGTGGTAGCAAAGACGTGGTTGGTGTTGGGATGTTGCTTGTTGCTTTCTTTAGAAAGTCAGCATCAGAAAATGAATCAGTGGTGATTCATTTTCTCCATGATTCAACTGGACTCCACCAGTTAGGTTTGAAAAGATCTTCATCTTGTGTGGAGTTTGCTTGTTGTTCTGTGTGGGTTCAATCTGCGTGCACCAGTTTCCACCTCCCACCAAAACATGCGTATTTGCCTTCTTACTCCTGTCATTGTCCATCACACTTCCCTGTAGATCTCTATCACAGGACTGGAATGGCTACTAATCACAAATACAGTGGGAAAGATCTCTGAATGCAAAAATACTCACGTTTAACAGGTTGGTCTGTCTGTTGAAACTTCTTGTTCGGTGCTGGTCTTGATGATTACTGTAGGTCTACCAGAATACACTAGAGGTAAGTAATTCAGTGGAAGTACTCTTAAATCTTTCCGTGAGGGGGAACACACTTCAAGATGCGTCACATTCAACGAGGAGCTCACAGCAATACTACACAACCAGCCACCTCAAACACAACAGGCACCAAGAGTGGACTGTAACTGCTTTTTTTATCATTTAAAAATGCTGAGATTGTTTGGAAGTCAGCAGTTAAGGCTTCGACCATGGGTCCGTGAGAGTAATAACCACAAGAAAACTGGGTCAAGTGGACCCGGAGAGAGAGACAGCAAGTGCAAGTTAGAAAAACCACAGACAGAACAGGCACCGATCGCCATCAGCAAACACGAGACGGAGATGGGAGAAAGGAAAGGAGGGGTTGGATGGAGAGAATGTGCTAAAAGGTGTAAAAATCAAAACTCAGGAGAGGCATCGAGATTTCAGCCAGCCATCTCATCTGCATTTCTAATTAAGAGAGAGTGTGAGCGAGAGGTGGTGTGATGAGAAATACACAGACGAAATGGAGCAAACAGGAGAGAGATGAAGTAGAAGAGAGATTTGAGGGACAAATACAGAAATTAAATCTCCAAAGAGTAAAAAGGCAGAGGGCAAACAGAGATGGAGACGCAGGAAAGGAAGAGATATAGCTGCAGTCCGATGTTGAATTATAAAACATTTTTCTGCAAGGCATTTTTGAAGCTGTATATCAGATGTTTGTGAGCACATAAAAAGCCGATTGATGGTTTGCCCAGAGACAGAAAAAGGAATTGGCCCACATTTGTCACAATTCTCAAGCAGGAAGCCTCATCATGAACCACATCTGATCATCTGTAAAAAAAAATAAAATAAAAATAAATATAAAAAATCTGAGGCAAGAGAGAAAGTGGGACAAACTGGATGGATTCAGATTTTAACATATGTTTGCTTTGGGACTGAATTTAATACCACACATGGCGATGTGTGTAATGAGTGGAGCTCGGCTGAACCTGGCCCTCAAAAGTCCGAGGAATGGATAGTTAAACCACGAAAGAGTAAAATTTTTATTACACCACAAAAAAGAAATGGAAGGAACAAACTGCATACACAATTTTGTTATTCTTAATGCTGTACCACCGAGTTTTCAAGTTTCTCCTGAGGAATTCTCCAGGCGACAGAACATACAGACGGGTGACAAATAAAAAGAAAACTGAACTTTTCACTCAACTTGCACTTCGATGTGCATTATACAAATGAAGTAAAGTCTGCCCAAATCTGTGGTCTCCGCCTGCTTCCAGGTGAACTTGTATGGTTTGTCGGAATTGAAAACACATTTTAGGAGCTTCATTGCTCCTTGGCTTTGGGGGATGCAACAAGATTCTTCTAAAAGAAAATGACTAATTTCCTGTTTTGATGATGGCTGTAGGGAGCGTTGTTAGTGTGGGCATGATTTACAGTTTTCATACATCATCATACTTATGTGTTGTTCCCTGTGGAGGATACAGTCACTCTGGACGTGTTCACTCCAATAAGGTTAGACATTTTTTAATCACAGGATAAAGCGTGGCAATACATATTGTATTGTACTGTAAAATATATCCAATTTTTTGTCAGTGTCCTTGATATCCTGAACACTCCATTTCATTCCTTCCATGTTCTGTAAATCAACAGTATCTTAAGTTCAGTGGTATCTCATCTTAGATGGAGCTGTACATTAAAGTGGGAGAACCTTGTGATGAGACGCATCACCTGTTCAAGTGTGACTAACCTCAATTTAGTAAACAAAAACAAATGCAACTTTTTGGCTAATGAAGCAATCAAGCACACAATTCCCATATAGCCGATGTGCCATGAACTTTTGATTTGGACACTCTGGTATATTTGGCATTAATCAAGAAGAAACTAGAAAAGTGATGCTTGTGTTCTCAGCTACCAGCGCTGATGAAATCATTCATCGAAAAGACATCTTACAAATCTATTTATTTAAAAAAAACCATCAGGATTCATCACACTCACCACAAGAAAATCACTAAATTAAAAGACATTGGGGAAGCATGGGCCTTGACATGTTGAGTGGTATCAGTTCAACACCGTGTGTGTGTGTAATGTGTAGCAAACCCCATAAGAAATACTTAAGTGTTAATCAACAGCAAAAGATGTCCAATCACCCATATCTCCACACATTTGTGGAGTGTGTTTGAGTTGTCATTTCATTGCTAAGCGTCAAAACAATTTTCACCTTCAATCCAGAGCACACACATGTAACGTAGATATTAATATTGCTCTGAGTGGACTTCCTGTTGAACCATTTTCTGTCCCTGCTATCAAGTAATGATGGGACATCGGGGATTCTAGCAAAACTCTGACATCGAAAAACTCTGACATCGTCATTCATAGCTCAATCTATTGCTTATCTGTTAGTCAGAGATCTTTGTGGATACGGGCTTTGTGTTCTGATTTGAGAGGAAGCATAGATTTCTATTCTTAGCTCTGACTGAAGGTGAACATTGTTCTGATTTCAGAGCACTCCTTACATTAGAACCTGAAATGATTAGGGTGTCATATTGATAATAAAATTCCAATAAAGTAAATCAAACAATGGCATATCCTATTAGTGAGGAAGGAAACGTTGTCTGGCACATCACCGCAAATCTACCAGGTTCCTGCTGAGTTTGAAGTGAAATCTCACAATTTATGCATTGTTGCTACAGCTCGGTATGTGTGTTGAAAACACAATACACAAGCCACCACCATCAACTAAGAAATGAATTTGATTCTTGACAACTTTTACTTGAAAACATAGAGAAACATCAATAGATCGTTGATGTGAAAATCTTGTTTTTGTCGACCCCCTGTGGCTCAAAGCTTCGTGTCGGTTGGCTTTTTTGTCATCTTAACAATTAATCACAACAGTTTCCTGTACATAGACAGGTCACTGACACGTTTACCACACCTTCACACAAACATCGGAAGTAGAGAAAAGTGTAGTTCTTGAAAGTGAAACATAAAACAGAAAGATACTTATTAAAAATGTCACTTTCAAGTTGTTGGAAGTCGCAATTCAATCTCAGTATCTGGATATGTTCTGTCACATGTCGGATTTCTACTGTGTTGATGGGATCTTTGTCGACGGGCCATTACATTATTAAAGCTGGGCCTTCCTCCTTCCTTCTGATAGTTTGATATGGGCTGTCACTGCCCACGTTCTATGTGAAAGTACTATTTAAGGCAAGTCACAACTCCTGATTAAAAATAACTTCATTAACGAGTGCGAGTGGGAAGACTAGTTGGGGTGATGTGGTGTGACAGGTTGGAATAGAGACGCAGGTGATCGAACATTATTAAATCATTTATCTGGATGCAGACCTCCGACAAAGGAGACCACAGTTTTAATGAGGCTAAGCTAGTAGATTCTTCCTGCCCGTTGTCTTTGAACTAAACTGAACACTTCTCCTGTGACATTGCAACCAATCACATATAAAACAGTCTGTTTCTATTCCTGCTTACCATCAATGTGATGCCATAACAGAAAGACAATACTTCGGTTGAAGGTTGAAGAAAAATGCCGTTTGTTTTTGTTAGCTTTTGCACTGTGTACATGAATGTATTTTGAGCCTCAGTAGGCTGTAACAGCATGTTGCATCAGTACTTCCTCACAGTTTGGATGCATGATGGGAGTTTTGGCGATAGGTCGATATCCACACTTGTTATATCCACACAGGTGAGATGTCACTCACGTGCACAAGTTAACCACAGACAAGGCTTCTCTTGCTCATCAATGACATCATTCCGCCAATACAAAAGAGTACATGCAGCTTTGTCTCACATACCTTAACACAACACGCGCACACACGCACTGTACGAAACACAGACTGAACTTGGGCAAAAAAAACAAAAAAAAACAGCTGGATGTTTTTATGAATATTTAGAAAAGAGGAGCGCTTCCTGTTGCCACGTTTTGTGGCTGTTCAAGTGTTTATGTGGCAAAATGAACCAAGCACGTGAGATCAACCATTGGCACCACGTACATCTCACACACAAACACACAAACTGCATACCTCCTTGTAAAACTTAAAAACATCTCTCAGATTTTAAAATCTCTCGTATTCCAAAAAACTAGACTTGAGAATAAAGGTAAATATTGTCCGTTGCGTTAAGGTAGGAATACTCTTGGTCGGTATTTGTAGTGCATTACCTCAAGTGGAAAGCAAGCCGAGCACTCGTGATCAGGACCGTTAATCCATCGCCTCAGAATAAGCACAACTTCAGCAGGCATGTTCAACACATGAAATACCACTTTTGTCAGACCAGTCACCCCATAAATTTTATGTGCTTCCAAAATTAAGGAAATCCAACAGGAAACGCTGGTCTGCAGGGCTCGGGCTGACAGAATAAAACTCACTGGGTAATCTCACGGCTCATGGATGGCTAAACGGGATAGTCCAGCCTGAGTGCTTCATTTGTTATCCGGCAGCAAGTCTGTGGGGTGGTCCTTTATTTTCTTTAGAGTGGCAGTGAAACCTCCTGCTTCTCCAAAATAAAACTCTGGATTATTCAGAGCTTCAGGTAGTGCTATGGTCTCATATGTCCCCAGGGCCTTGAATAGGGAACATATAGAATAGATTTGCGTAAAATCACTGGAAGCGCCACAGATTTTATTGGATCCTTGCAGAAATAAACATTTCTAAGGATCTTTCCCTGTTGGTGCACATAAAGGTCACTTTAAAAAGTCCAGAGCACCACTTAAAGCACTGCGATTGGTCGATCGGGCTTCGGTCAGATCAGTCCCAGCGCGCAGGAAACAGTTGGGTTTCCCAGAAATTGTCTAAGGATGTGTGTTTGTTGAGTGTGTGGTGTTTCCTGTGGGCGCTGCAGTGTGTGTGTGCGGGGGAAAGTCTTTGTCAGTCCATCTCCAGGTCCATGAGTTTGTTGCGTGAGCGAGGAGTATGAGTGGTGTTACGGCAGCAGCACTGGGCACAAACCAAGCCCAGAACCAGCGAGAAGAGACCCACACCTGGAGACACAGAGTACACAATTTAGAGTTTTACTGGCAGTGTGATGATGGTAATAATCACAATTGTATTATTATAACTGTGTCAATCTAGAGACTATCTAGAGTTATAAATGCCACTGTGAGGACCAGAAATCATCTAATTCTTACTTTCAATACTATTATTACCAAAACCCTTTAGATACTTTAGAAAAATTAACAACAGAATCTTTATCACTTCTGCTCAAGTATGTTTTCTGGAAAACACTGTCATTTAATGAACTTTCATTTTTTAAAGGACTCTTTATTGAGTGAAGACCCCTGACTTAGCTGTGGGTAGACTTGACATTCACTTTAGACCTTAAAAATATTCCCAATTTCTGTTGACATTTCAAGGGCAAAAAATACAAGTAGTGGAAATACAACACACAACTACATATCCAGTATTTGTGTACAATACGTGTGACTGCTTGATTACCTAGTGAGGCTGATGCTCCATACAGGAGAGGTAACTTCAGGGAGTCCCAAACTGAACGGGGCGAGGAAGAGGGTGAGAGGGAGAGAGAAGGAGAGAGAGGGTGCAAGAGAGAGAGAGAGAGCGAGAGAGAGAGAGAATAATATAACAAGCACTGTTAGTTCAAATCTATTTGGACATTTTTGACTTTCTAAGCCCAAATGACATCTTGTCACAGTCACACTTTAATTACTGATTTCTTTCTGTACTGTGATTAAGGAAAACAATTCGAGTACATAGTACATAATCGACCAAATGAGGAAGTACCTCCAGATGTCATTTTGGCTGGATCCCTAAATAGTATTTGGCCGTGTGAAGCACAGGTGTTTGAAATGTTTATTCCAAAAATGTTTTGTCAGGCAACTTGGACTCCATGACAAAAACAGGATGTGACACTTCCGACAAAAACATGCACAAAAAATTGATTTCAAAAGCAAAAGATCTACGTCTAACGCCATCCTGTAAGTAAGTAAGTAAGACACTAAACTTCACCTTCAGGTAAATCACATACTGATGAGTTATACACATCGAGAACACACATGTCTTTCCTTTTCAAACATCGGTTTTACAGAGTGGAGACACCACAGGTTTGACTGTGGACAGAGGTGAACTGGGATGAGGAGTGTTGTCCATTTTGGCCACAAAATCACCCTTCAAGTCTTTCCTTTCACATCGGTACTTCCTCATGCACACACAACAAATACACACACTGTCCTTACCAGCAAAGCGGACAGTGAGGAAGACTCGCGATGAAGTCAGCTCTCCGGCCTGAGTCCAGGCCCCTGTTGAGGCAGACAGGTACCATGGAGTGGCAGTGCAGTGATACTCGCCACTGTCACTGCAAAACACACAAACACACAGCGTGAGACCCTAAAGTACACAGAGGAATCATCTAAAGTACTACAGCTGCAGTTAGGTTTGTGTCCTAATGAGTAAAATCACAGTATCACTATTATCTAACGGGTTCATCCGCTGCATTTCTATAGCACTTTGAGTGCAAAGACCAATCAGAGCGCTTTACAAAGCTTGTCTCACATTCATCCATTCACACACCAACACAGCTGAGGTAACACTGGAAGGCCAATATTCTTGTCGGGAGCAATTGTGAGTTAGGGTCTTCTGGGAACTTCAACATGATCACTCTGTGATCACTCCATCCCATAAGCCACGCCGTATTATGTACATTAGTTACATTATGTCAGCGAACAGGGAAATAAAACACAAATTATCGCTACACAGTCACTCTCTCTCTTGCTCTCTCTCTCACACACACACTAACCTGTCCTGAGCGCGGTGAACATTCAGGATGTAGGTGTTTGTGTCTCTGCGCTCTAACGAAACGTCACTGGATGAGTTGCGCACTTCTTTCTTCACAACGCCAAAGCGGTCCACACTGGCGACCTGGGTCATGGCGTCTCCACCGCGAAGCCTGGTGAAAAACCAACGCACCTCGTATGCCAGGTCATCTGAAAGAGAACGTGTCTTTTAGGAGCAGTATAAGTCCTATAGGAGCTTTCAAAGTGTGGCAGTCTTGTGGCTGATCTATAAAATTTGGATGCTACACTATCTAGAACAGCCGTGGCGGCCATTGTTTCAAATGGAATGACACAAATATCATTTGAACTGACGCGTGCATTACGATACATTATGATATGCAGTGTACACTATGCTATACTCATTACATTGAGGACATTACACATCTTGGAAGGCTAAACATGCATAACAACAAATTTCATTAAATGTCTTTCTCCATTATTTTGTTATCGTTTAACTTTAATTAACTGTAACTGTGGCTGGTGACATTTGTGCGTGTTATTTAAGAATGGCCCTCTACACTGATTACACTGATTATAACAGATCATAGAAGGCACACGTGGAGAATGTGTCCTGACCTTTATAAGAACGGCCATTATCAACCCATTATCACACAGAAACACACCCGCACACACACAGACACACACCGAGTTGCTTTTTTCCCCCAAGACAACCAGGAAGATAAATACGAGAATGACATAATAGTGCAGTAACAATCATACAAAGAAAACATGCACAGGACAGAATGAGTGATACTGGACGTAATCTTTGAAGAGGGGGTGTAAGCAAGAGTTACAGAGAACAACGAAGAGAGGGACAGAAAGAGAGAGAGACAGAGAGAGAGAGAGAGAGAGAGATGAACTAACTAGTCATTAGTCTGTCAGGGAGAGAGGAACTATTAGCTGTTCCTCCTACATTCACACAAGCATGCGCATGTGCACACAAACACTCACACCCTCTGTCATTTATGAGACAAACCGAGGAGGATGCAAATGAAAAACTAAAGAGGACATTTCTAAACGCCACAGAGGGAGGGAAAAAAAAGACAAATGACGATGGGAAAACAATTTCGGCAAAAAAGCGAGAACGAGGGATGAAACGGAGCAGGGGAAGAGAGAGAGAATGCAATAAATAGAAAGAATGAACAGAGGAGGGAGTGGAGTAGAGGAGACGAGCAATGAGTCACATCTCAATTCCTCTCTCTCTCTCTCTCTCCCTCCCTCCTAAGGGCCTTATTCAAGAGGTACCTCATTAAAATCTGTTGTCGTATGAGCAGCAGTAGCAGAGCTAATAGTGGTAATGGTGGCAGTTAGTACCATGGACACAGAAAATGTTGCTTTTAAGTAGTTCCTATTTAATATGTACTGTATATCTATTTCAAGTATAGCCGATTGATAATATCCTCTTATATCCACACTCTTTCTTTTCTGGACATTTTACTTTTGCGCCAGCATCCGATCGAAAGGTCAAATTCCAGAGGTGGCTCAAGTCATTGTTTTGCAAGTCACAATATGAAGGACCCACTTAGTCACGGCCACAAAGAAAAGGAAACACAATCAATAATCACAATTGGAAAATAACAACTAAAAAAACAATCGTTCGTTGAAGCGTGGACAAGTCCATGATGGCAACAAATGTAACAGCTGCGCATCTATTCCCAGATGCGCAAGCGTACAAAGGTTCACTTCCAAGTAAGATGTACAATGTTGCATGTTTAGCTTCAGCCAGTGTTTACGCTTAGGTGCATTAGGGGTGCAACGATTAGTCCACATTGCCGACAAAAAAACGATGACAAAATTAGTTGCCAGCATTTTAAATAGTCAATAATAAGTTGGTTAGATGAACCAAGATAATAAAAACAATTCTGTTTGTTATAGATATTAAAGGACATATTTTTGAATTGAGTATCTTTATTTTCTTTATTGTTAATGAGGACAAACCTAAAACAACTTTAAGCTCAATTTTACAGCTGATAGCTGAATAAGAGCCATTGAGTAATAGTGTGAGTCATTATCTGATTAGTCTACTAATTATTTTGATAGGCAACTATCAAAATAATCGTTAGTTGCAGCCCTACTGTGCATGCAGATTAAAGAACATGCGCTACTGTGTACATGAACCAGAGTTTATAGTCCAAACCATCTTAATTCATTCTCAGATGTGATTGAGATCCATTTTCTTTAGCAGTATGGCTTATAGTATAGAGGAGTAGTCTTCAAAAGCTCTTACTCTGTACAATAACCATGACTTTTTGTTATTACATAATCCTATTTTTCTCTCAAAAAATATGCACTCCTCTGACTTTGAGATGACACTGGATTAGTGTCTGACATCAGCCTTGATTATCAAAGACACATTCTGCATAATTCCTCAGAACTGACGCATGAACTCAGGTTGCTTCTTTCAATGACGACACCAACAGTGCTATAATTAGAAAGCCTCTGCCTTCTCACAGTTAGTCTCCATCCGTTACTTCCTTTGTTCTTGAAAGCAGGCAGGGCAGAAAACGAGGAGATGGAAGGAGGGAGGGACAGAGATTCAAAATACTTCACGACTGAGAAGATTATTTTGTTTATTGCACAGAAATTAACACCGAGATCCAGTCAGCAGTGTGAATGTTCTCCTTCCTTCTGGGAGGCTCTGTGGGAGAAAACGATCCTCCACAGCAGCGCCTTCCCCACAGCTGTTACCTTGCTGAATGCAGACTCTCACTGTCCCCCCCCTTTTCTACACCCTATATGAACTCACTGACATCCCACACAACACTAACTTAACAACTTATGGCCTTTACTGCCTTACTGCACTGTTACACTGTACACACTCAGACCCCCCCGCAACCTAAACAGGTGCATGCAACAACAACTCCACCCTCACATGTGGGATTTGATAAAGATCGTGGGTCCACAACTCTACAATCTCAAACGTGTTGAGAGGTTGGGGGAGGACGTGAACTCCTCAGAACATCTGGTATGTGGGGACGAGGCCTTGGTAGATATTTGAGAAATCAGGTGGCGCTGACTGCTCTGAAGCTGACATCAAATCATAAGCAGCATTTGCTCTGCGGAGAGAGGTCAGCACACCATCACTATGTTGCTTAATCCCCAGCAGGCCTGTGCAGCATCAAGATGCCCCCACAGTAACTTGGATTTGATGTTGAGTAAGGCACTTGCAACACATCACTGTCCTGCTTCCACCATTGTTGTGTACATCTAATTCTTTCATTGGTTGCACGTTGAAAGCCTATCGGCAAATACTGGTGTCTAAGTGAGGCTAGATGTGTTTAACAACTGTTTTTATGCAAACTGTGCAAAATGCATGATGGAAACTGCAAATATAGAATATAATTTTCAAAAGTTTGCATGTTCACTTGAGATGGATACAATTTTGTTTGATAGAAAGACATTTGGTTAAACTCACTGGAAAAGAAGAGGAAGAAGAGAAGACGGGTACTTTATTGATCCCCTCACGGAAATTAACTCTGCACTTTTACCTAACATAAATGAGGAGCATTGGGCAGCCAACACATACACATGCATATATACACACACACACACACACACACACACACACCAGCGCCTGTGGCCCAACTCCGATTTTCTACCTTCTGCCTTGGTCAGGGACAGAGGCAGGAGTGATTAACCTAACACACATGTTTTTGTGGGTGGGGGAAACCGGAGCCCCCGAAGGAAAGCCACGCACACACTGGAAGAACATGCAAACTCCACACAGAAAGGTGTGAAGGGCGACTCCAGGATTCGAACCCACGACCTTCTTGCTGTGAGGCAACAGTGCTGACCACCACACTGTGCCGCCAAAAGCATTGGTCAACACGTGAACGTGCCCTGAACAGAGGTTACCACCAATCTTGTGACTGCATTAAGGAATACTGTAAGTGGAAAAATCTGAATGGACTGCACATAAGGTTTTTGCATAGCTTGAGGAGTCCGGCTTCTAAATATACCATCGTGATCGCACGGTCTAAGGCTCAGCCCACAGACCCCAGTCCTGCCCTTTTATTATCCTGACATGTATTAGATTCATTACTTTTAATCTTCTAGACAAATTGCTGAGAAGCCATTCTATAAAAGAGTAAACCTGTGTATCTTGCTTTGAACCTTTTTTCAGTCAAAATATTAATAGCTTGATGCTCCTGAACAACAAAGACAAAAGCTATTTGTTAGACGTGTTCTCTTCTAAGAATAGATTTGGACTAACATCATCATGACAAGTTAAAATAGTAGAGGCCAGTGTGGGAGGAATAAGGCTTCAGGGGGCATCGAGCTGGATTTTACTGGCTTGGTTTTTATCTATAAATGGATATGTTGATGCCAGAGATAAGAATCAGCTTCACCCATTTTTTGAAAAAGACAATACTCCACACCAACATTATTTTAGGTCCACTTGTTTTTATCAAATTATTTTCAAATTTTCTTCAGTTTAGTTTTCAGAGTTTCTGACCAATTCTATTTTGATTGGGTGGTTGTTTTTCGCAGCATACACCTTTTTGCATGCATACATATTTTATTCTTTTTTTTTTTTTTTTTTTGCTTAGATGTCTGCCCACTTCCAAGGGAGTTGAGTTTAACCGTTAAACTATTCATGACGCGTCACCACAGAGCAGCCAACAGTGGACTTGAATTGAGACACTGGAAAGTATTTTAACCGGAAATAACAATTCAAGTGACACTTGAACACTCAATCGCCTACTGAATGAGCCTATTTAAAAAGAGGGACGGCAGGTTGTTGGGTTTTAAATCCAATCATAAAAACAACCATTTGTACACAATTGATCTTATTTCACTTATCTTTGGTACGCTAGTTTAATGTCAGTTTTTGTGTCTCTCGCTCATATTTAGTTTTTGTTTTTACTCTATTCAACACACTATGAACACAAGTACTAAAATATTTAAACATGAACTATGAACTTCCAAGGAGGAAACTGCAAACCATCGACTTTTGGAAATACTGCTTCGCACTAATGTCTACACAATACGCAAGCATTTTATGTTGTTGATCGCAGCCATGATATGCAGCAGCTGTTATCGAAGCCACATGGCATGATGGTCAATATGCTACTTTATAGAGGGCTCTCTGTTTCTGGGTGTATTTAGAGAGAAAGCAGTACAATGTTTTATTAAAAATATTAAATAATGGATTTCCCATGGCTTTCCTTTATTACAGCTGGGTTTGGAAAGAGGGCTTATGGTGCGATTTCCACTATGGCTGAGGGTGAATTCAGGAGAGAGACAGCAGGGAGGGTTGTGTTACACGTAGTCACCCGATGAATAAAATACATTTTGTAAAACTGTAAAATCTGAGCTAAAACTGTCTGCACTGAGCTAAACAACCAGCACTTTTCGTGGCTGTAATTAGTTGTGATTAAGTTCAACAGCGAGCTGTTAAGCATCGTAGCTGACAGATTGGACTGCAGGTCAAGGCAGACAACATGGCCGGTCTGAACTCCAGCAGCAATGCCATGCTCATTACTCATAACATTGTTTTAGATAGTGAAGCAGCTGTTCTAAGCGTGGAGAGGATGGGTGGGGGACCATTCTGGTGATTGGATGGTAGAGTGCAGAACTACAGTGCCTCACTAATAGAATATCTGACTGCTGTCTGGGCTAATAAAACTAAAATGCCTGTCTGTGGAAATGAAGACAGTCTGATTGGATTTCTCTCGATTAATCCCTTGAGAAGAATCCGAGGTGAATACAGCCTGAAACACACACACACACACACTCAAAAGATTGACAATTACTACGAGTGCTTCTAATGAAACAATGTGTTCTCTGCTCCATAAAATAGGACAACACTGGTAGAATGGAATAGGAAAGACTATAAAAACACAACTTGGCTTCACAGATCCAAGGCTACAACTGAGTAAAGTTTCTACCTGCTCAATAAGATCAGAAAAAAAGAAAATACGTTTTGTTATGCAGAAACATTTTGGACAAGCAGGCTTCAGAGAACCAACACTGGTTGAATATTTCTGTACAAATGCTGCTATTTGCTGACATTTTGTTGTATTGCAAATGGCAAAATTGTGCATTTTCCATTAATTTTCCATTAAATTTATATCCTTGGTGTGGTGCCAGAACCATAAAATATTAATGAGTTTATATTACACTCGAAAGCTCAAATGATCTTTCACTCTTTTCCAGTGTGCTATAAATCAAACCACGGTGGAAGAAATAATTAGTAATTTTGTTTGAATGATAGAAAATTTCCACAAGAGTCTTCCATCTAAGGCAAACTACGGCTCTTCCTGCAATAAATTACAAATTGAAAAGTGTATTCAATCAGCTATCAATCCAAAAAACACAAATCATTTTCAGGTGTCTTTAGAGGCATGCTGCAGAGATAATAGTTTTTATGTCTAGGATTCCATCTTATCAAGTAGCTAATATTGAATTTTAAAATGTTAAAGTTGTAGTTAGATTTTCATTAAAAAAATGGGAGTTGTGTCATGGGCCACATTTTTATCATTGTGATATCAAGTATTACATTATTTTTTTCAGTTTCAGTTTTTCATTTCATAGGCAAGCACTCAGACTGCTTGTCCTGTCATAACACTGTCATAACATTGTATTATCCCTGAATGTCATCAGGTCATGGTTATCTGGTGCCGTTTGCACTCCATTTAACTTTTCTTGGATGCAATAAACATATTTGTCAACAATGTTTATTGTTTATAATGTGAATAATGGTAGCCAGACCGAAAAGGGCTTTGCAGAGTTGGTATGTGTTTGTAAACTTGTGGTCATACCATCGTTTCTGAACTGAAATATTTTATATGAAAACAATTTGACAATTAAGCAAGTTAAGTATTCTTCCATTTCAAGCATTTTTGCATGAGGTTTTATGGTTTTAGCTCTCACATATCGTGGAAACATTGGTTGAATGTATTTCATGGCTGCAGATTCCTATAAAAAGTCCTTCCTGTCAGCTTTCAACTGAACATGTGGAGAGGAGAGTCTCCTGTGTAAGTAAAATATCAGATACAGGTGTTTTATTTAACTTTGACCTTTTACAATCTCTGGAACTGGAATCCATCGTTAAGCAAAGTGTCCAATCTTCACTCTATTCACACTGAAACTCAACATTTACAAGGATTCTGTTAAAGCTACACAACACCATTGCGAGTGTTCACAATCCTGTTTAACTGGAGGACGTAATGGAGTGAAAATGATGGTGTTGCTCTATCTGCAAAACACTTTCAATTTGGTTTTTACTGTCAGCCTGTCCTTTGCTATCCACTTCCACTTGAGTTGCTTCTTATTACTCTCTTCTATCTCTTTTGTCTTTCTTTCTCATCCATTGTTGAGACTACCAGTTGCCTTTTGATATTTCATACAGCGTTGTCATTCATACTACTTTTGGCATGCAACTGTTGCCTAAATATTAACAACGAAATTCAATGTGATCTTGGTTCTCTGAAATGTGTCCAGCATTAATAAAAGCTGTCGTTTTTCCACTTTCCATCAGCTGTCAGCAAAAATGGAACTTTTTTCAAATGAAACTTATATGTCACTTTCCAATTACCAGAAATGTTGACAGTAAGGGAAAGCCATGAAAAAAGACAGCACCTACAGTTAGTAGATTTACTGGAAATGCACACAGAGAATGAAAACATCACATCACAACATTAGATCACTGAGTAACAGGCAGATTATACGAAAATCAGTTTACTCAAGCGAGTAAGTGTTTCATTGTGTTATTGTCAGAGTAGTCCTCCTAAACCGTAGATCGCTGTACAAGTGGCAGACAATGTTTGTTTTGCATTTTTGTATGTTGAAGTCACGAGTTCACTTTACATGACAAATCGGTACGAGGAAAGCCACTACATCATCTCTTCACAAGTGTACACATACACACAAGCACACAGAGGAGTGTAGAGAAACTCAGCTCGACCATAGATGACAGCAAAAACACAGCAGAAAGTAATAGAAATAAAACAAGTACACAAATTACAAATATATATATAGTCCCTACTACTTTTGCTGTCATTTATGGTCATAGCAACCCTAACTGCACATTTATATATATATATGTTATCTTATGAAAGATGTATGCTTTCTGCATCTCACTGTTGAGTTAGTCTGCTAAACTGTTACTGAAAGAATGTTAAGCACATCTGTCTGCTGCTGGCACTAGTTATTTCATATTGCGCTATGCTTCATTGCTGTTGTTAATCTTGAGCATCAGGTGATACTAAGGGTATTGTACTGTCAACTTGAGACAGACAGAGAACACTCATACAGGACTTGCGAAAAAAGGTCCATTTGTGAAAGGTTGTAGTATTGCTTGGTTATATATAATCAAACTCATCTCATCGGATCGCACCGGTCGAATCAAAACGCATTTCATGGAAATTGGGTGTTTGAATCGTATCGTATCGCAATGGTTGTTGCTACATATGTATCTTCAATGTATCGGATTGTTGACAGTGTATCGAGATATGTATGGGATGGGCCTCACAACAGAAATGCATAACCCTAATATACAGCATATATATATATATATATATATACACACACACAAACACACACTGAATTTTAATTTCTGGTTTCACTTTCTCGCCAGCCATTAATGGTTCACCAGTTAATGGCGTGAGAGCCACTGAGTCTTTCTAGTCCCTGTCAGCCACTCTTCATCCTCTCCACTATCTTCCTGTCCATCCTGGTTTCTCATTCATCTTTTTCTCAGCTCTAGTGTTCCCATATTTCCTCTTCCCTCTTTGTTAAAATTCACTGCCATCCTCTCATCTCTCTCCCTCTTTCTCTTTAGGAAACTTTGCATGCTGTTCTCGAGCCACTCTTCGTCCATTTATTGCCTCCCCTATTCACTTTCCTCCACTCTTGCTCACTTTAACAATCTGTTTAGCTCTCTCCATTTTCCTCATCCACTCCCACCTTCTCTCTCTCTTTCCCCCTCTCCCTCTCTCTATCTTCCCATTTATTTTTTCTCTCCCTCGTTCTGTCTCCTCGGCCGGCTAACGGAGCGTGAGATTGGCTAATTAACGGGTGCCTGTCGGCCCGGCAAAGACAGCTGGGTAATTTGGTGAGAAAGGAGAGAAGTGGGAAGGAAAGGATGAGGAGGAAATGAGGAGTGCAGGAGCCAAAATGGAGAAGAAAGAGATATTGTTATATTTAACATAGAAAATTATAAAATATGATTTTCTTTATCAGATCATCTGTTTGACAATGGAGACAAAAACCGCTGTGCACAAACAAAACTGATGTTCCTTGTCGTCAAAAGGACAATCATTTGCTTTACGTCCATGAGAGGTATTACTCAAATCCATTTCAGGGTGATGAAATAAGGGCCAATTCCTTATGTTAAACTAAATTATTCAACATTATCCTCACCCAAGTAAGGTGAAAACTTTGGCAAGCTGGGTTGCTACTAAGCACTAAAAACCCAATCAAGTGTTATACATGTCACAGCAGAAGGATTTTAAACAGCTAGTAAACTAAGGTAGTACTGCCCCAAATAATGGACTCATTGTCCTTTGGGCCTCATTACTGTGTGCTCACTGAGTCTACAACAGATAGGGTCTCCATTTTTTTGTCTTGGGGTCAAGAGTATTCCAGCATTTCCCTTAATGCATCCTTCCCCTAATGCAGTCTTGAGCAAAGACCACTCTACTATGGAGTCCACAACATTCTAAACTCATACGTTTTTGCCAAATTGCCCCTAACCCATCGTAGCCGATGAAGACATGGTATCCAAGTGCATACTTCACTGATATAGCTTACAGATATTCAGTTAGAAATCACATTGTACAGCTATATCAAAGTGTTCCCCGTTAGATGGCAATGAATTGGTTCTGTTGATTGAACCCACCGTTAGCCAGTTTAGCCACGTAGCACGATTAGCATCATAGCATCAATGACTGTGAATGTTTATAAAGAAATTCAGTATAGCTAGTTTATATTTCCATACAGCGATATCATTTTGACAGCTGTACGAGCGACAAATTGTTTTGTTTTTTTCTCGAAATGTTTAATTAATGCAAAAACTAAGCTTTGTGCTTAACGAAAGTTTTTTGCTTTCTCCAACAACAGTAAGTGCAGCAGACTGTTCTCTGCTCCTATGTGCCTGCAGCAAACACAGCATATCAGTGTGTGTGAACTAGTGAGGAACAACGCTTTATTTTTTCCCCAGAGGATCACACTGCAATGCTTTTATTTTACCAAAGAAATTCAGAAAAAAATGGCAACATGTTGCAAATCCTCACTGTCACTGTCACCGTTTCTGTGACAGAGCTTCATAAATATCACAAAAACATCTCTAATGTTGATTTCATTGCACTACGACTGACTGAAGAGTGAGTAGGTACTGTCTTGCAAAGACACATACGCACACACTCTCTTCCTTGACATGCCAGTCATTCCAGTGATAATGAGAGCTCTGTGTCTGCATGTATCAGCGTGCTCAGATATCATCAAAGCAGAAACAATACAAGGTCACAAGGCCAAACACTGCTCACACACTTACACTACACTCCTGTGTGAACTGCTGAAACATCAGCCAATTAAAATCTATTTTAATAACAAAATGAAGAATTACCTCATCACTGAATACTCCAAAAGGGTTCTTTTGATCTACATGGATTTGAATGAAGGATATATAGTGAGTAAAAAACTGGGTAATGGCAGTAAAATTGAAGAAAGATGTTAAAGAACCACCAGACTGATTAATTAATCTGTGTACTGCGTTGGGAAATCCTCACACAGGAAGTGATTATAAATCCAAACGTGCGTCACCAGTGACAGCAAAACTGTCAGGCACACTGACAAAAGGAGATGTATGAAACTACCCAGTGTTTTTTTCCCATCATGTTTATCATGAAACTGAGCAGCTGTATGACAATGTGTCATAACTTTACATTGATGCTTGCAGAAATACACACAGTAATGCAAACCAACAAACCCAGACTGAAAGCTTCATGTTTAATTGGTTATTCACTACCATAAGGCGTTGATGTCAACCCCACGCTACACACACTAAAAACAATTTTGGAATGAAAACGGAAAAATCAACAAAATATTGCAGTGACGCAGCAAGGGAGAGTAAAAGAAAGTGGGTCAATGTGTTTTTTGTACATTGTAACATTACAAAGATTTCATCATAAACCAGCGCCAAACAGTGATGATTCAGCCATACGGGTTTGACCTGTGGTTCATTTTTAAACATTTCCTCAAAGTGCCCCTATTTGTACTCAACCTGCAGTCAACCTTAAATATGATTAGCAACTGACTAGGTACACTCATGTGAGACTTTCACCCTCCCCCTACGACAAGTTCCAACAAGAGAGCTCTTTCCAACAATTTGTAAGGAATGCAACACACACACACGCACGTAATGAAACTTTTCTCTCAATTTGCATTTTTTCTCACTGTATCAAAAGAATGAGTCATAAAAAAACTGCCTCATATCTCAATCATATATGTGAAAACACAGGCAGGTGCACAATTGTCAGCGTAACACAGATTACTAATAATTAAGTTGAGTAAGTGTAATCCGAATACTTGTAATAAAGGTGTGTTATGGTGTAATATTCTGTCGCACCCTCGAGACTGAGAACTGAAGGAATGAAGGTTTGGCTGTTGACCAAACAAAGACAGACAAAGCAGCGTGCCTTTGTTAACACATCACACAAGAGCTGTTTGTTAACAGCATCATTATTCATGGCTTAACCGTTAAGACCTACAAACATCTCGTGATGTGTCTGATTTTTACTTTTCCCACTTTAATTTTCCCAGATTATCAGTTTGAACCGCATTGATGGTATGGAACGAGTGGATCAGTCTCTCTTGATATGCTCATTCATATTAATGGGTACAACGTTTTGCACCTCGTCATTAGTCCAATCTTCAAACTCCCGGCGTTATCAAAGCAAATTTCCTGTCTTCCTTTTAAACTCTTTGACTGCCTGAAAAAGTTCATACATCACCCAAAACCCATTCCAAACTCATCCCCATCTACTGATATCAGGAACCTTTTCAGGCAATCAAAACTCTTAACAGGAAGACAGGAAATGTGCTTTGATAACGCTGGAACACACCTTAAAATCAAGGAAACTTAACTTTGATCAAGCGTTTTGCCTGTTTTTTAAGCTCATATGTGTTACAGAGAATCTGGTCTTTCCCTGCATGACCATCCTGAGCTTTGGCTGAGGTTTTCTCTTCTTCTTCCCAGATGTCTCGACCCCAGGTGTTGAGTGGAGATCCCTTTCTGAATGAAGGAACTACAAGGGCATATCAAGTGGAACCAGATGTTCCTCTCACACAGCATATTGCCGGTGACCTCAGGGGTAGTAACGTCTGTCAAGCTCATCTGCATTTATCAGTAATCAACTTGCATTACTCAAAGCCTTTCCCAAGTTTGTGTTGTGTAATACGTAACATCTTGTTCCAATCTAACAAGTGTGTAGAAGCAACAAATGATTTGTAAGACGATGTTACATGACACCAGTTACCCGGCGAGTTACACTTTGTTCTGAAACCTGAGCACAGTGCACACACAGGCGCACACACACACAGAGACAACACACCATGAAACACTATGAGTCATTGTGACTGCAGAGGAAGCAGCTTAATGAAGCAGAGCAGAGAGGCAACCACATAATGGAAACACATGCAGTGTGTTTTAATTGGCCGTACAACTTATAATAACACAAAACACTGCCGATTCTATTACCATCACCACATCCACTGTTGATACTACTCCTTCTACCAAACTACCAATAATGCCACTATGCTACTACGACTATCGCCACAAAAGTTACCTCATTTCTCCTAATACACAAAACTGCTACTATGAATTTTTATCACTGGCTGCACTGGTTTGACTTACCAAACGCTATACGAAAACAATTATATTTGTGGCCTAAAAAGCTGAAAAAGTAGTGAAATAGTAGCGTCTATAAAATTGTACCTTCAGCACCAACAGGAGAGAAGCCTTGTGATGTCATAAGGACTTCTTTCTTTGACATTGCACAGCAACCTCCATAGCCATAAAAGGCTTTATATTATCATTTTCACATGCTCAATACTGATCTCCATGATTAGCAAACTTGACATGCCTTTAAGAGTAGTACTACTGTTACTAGTATTAGTGCTATTAAGAATGAGTTGATGCATACTGTACTGTTCCTTCCCTTCCTTACTACAGTGAGTAAGAACATGGGTAATAAGTCAGCAAACCGTAATGCTGAGGAAGACATTCTACCCATAATGCAACTGTCTACACAAGCACACTCCTCAGCCCCCAATCCACAAATCACCGTATTCTGCCGCTGTGTGTGTGTGCGTTTCTGAACGTGCAGGACAGACACAGGGAGAGACTGACTACACATTTTCCTTTGTAGTAACAGACGCAAAGCATATGTAGGAACAATACGAGGACCGGCTTTCTCCACTGCCTGCGCTTGCAAAACGTACAATTAGAACCAAATATCCAAAGACACAAATGCACACATCACTCAAACATCAGGTAGAACGAGTGAATGAGTGTCATATCCAAAGGTGTGTGTTTGTGAATGTGAGTGTGTGCAAAGACCTGTAATGTGTTCACCTCAACCTAAACAACTCATTATGCGGATGTAATATGAAAAACATGCTGGAGGGTATAGAAAGTGAGCGAGTGAGAGAATCATGACAGATGGGGAAAGCGAGGTGCTGAGCGATTCACTACGTCATGTTGTGTGTAAGATAAAGTGGATGGAGGGATAAGGAGGATATGTGTGTGTGTGTGTGTGTGTGTATTAAAAACCATAAAGCTTAACGATCTTACCCACAGACAGAGAGCGTTGATGTGGAAATTATATCCTATGAAACCTATGGGGAATTTTATTGAGCCATTAAAATCAAAAGGGTTCATCCTCATGAAAATTTGGTGGTACAAGAGACGCCGTCATGAGGTCACTTAAATCAACATGATTCGTCGTGAGGGGACCTGGAATGTTTACCGAATCACGCAGAAATGCAAGGCGATTTTGAGAGAGGTTGACATACATTTAAGTGTGGTCACGTAATAATTTTGACTTGTGGTCACTGAAATGAAAATAATTCATCATCAGGGAAAGCTGAACACATACAAGTTCAATTTAACAAATCATTATTTTAAAGTGCTCCGGCCTCTTAAATAGTGTTGATTAGTGTGACAGTTTTTCCAGAGTTATGTTTTAATCTTGTGCTGTTTACTACTACTTCGTTGTGATGACTGAGCTAACCAGCATAACTACTCAATATTATGTTATTACAGTTATTAAAGCGAAGTCCCTTTCACTTTCCTTTAATTGTCAACCGCAGTACAAACTGTCACACAGTTTTCATAGAAGCAAAAATTAAAGAATTTGCAGCTTAGTGTATTCGTTTTGTGTGTGTGTGTCAGTGAGAAAAAGAGAGGCAGTGAGAGAAAATGGGAGGGAGTTTGAGATAGAAGCTATTCCATATTCAGTGCATTTGAAACGGAGCAGTCATATTCTTATTAGCTGTGCTGCTGACAGCCTGCAGTGACAAATACGGCACAACTACAAAGGGTGAGTAAGAGTGTTTGTGTGTGTGTGTGTGTGTGTGTGTGCGTGCATGTGTGCATACCGTGTGTATATCTCTGTATACAAGTAAATGATAGTGACTTAATGAGAGCATTTGTGTATCTTGGAATATGTAAAAACATTGCATGGTTTGTGTGTCTGCGCGTGTGTGTATACACGTGTGACATACCAGTTTTTGGTGACGATCCAGAGACACTGAGCGAACACTCCATCTTCGCTGGTTCCTGTGGATACACACTGCTAGTGTCTAATTGGGTGGCGATGGAAAAGGAGGGACCTGCAACACAAACGGGAGAAACTTAACTGAGACTCACGTCAACAGAGAGCATTTAAATCAGACACAGGCACTATGATACTTCATTTGTGTGCCGAGGGAATGATTGTGGATATGAGTTTCCCTGCAAAAAATACTCTTCAGCTCAGCTCGCAGGTGGTAATTAGTGTTCCGAATGTTGCGGGTTAGTGATTGCCTGTGAATCATGAAAGCACAACAGAAGGAACAGCTAAAACGTAGGTAATAAAGAAAAAAGTCCAAAGTTCTTCAAGCAGCCTTTGTGAACTACATATTTACACCCCACAATAGTAAAACACAAACCAGAACTTCACAATTCACTTGGTCTGAGAGTCTAGGACCAAAATATAAAATTTGTAAATCAGGAGCAGAATCTATGATCACTGAAATAAAAGCTTCAAGCTCTGGAAAGCTCAAATGTGCGGAGTTAATTAGTTATTAATTAACCTATAAGAGGTTTATGGTGCAAATATCTATTGTGATGAGTTGTTGTTTGGCAAAAGAGGAAAGATGACAGATTGTCTGAAATGGAGAGGGCTCATCCCCTGTGGAACATTGCTCAAATACTAGATAACTCAAACCATTTGAATGCGCACCAGCAGGCCTGAGTTAAACACAATTAACTATATTAGAAAATTCAGTAAATATTTTCAAGCTCTCTCTTTCAACATTCGAGAAGTTCTGACAGCATCATGCCTTTGATCCTAATTGCCAGTTCTGATTTACATGAAGTTATGCAGGTTCGGCAAAGTGATTACATCTGGTGGAGATTCAAGAATCTGGTACATGATCCATGATTGTCCACTACGGCTAACACTACTGCATGTTTAGACGTTTTGATCACGAGTCGATGCCTCCATAATCCTGATTTGCTGAGTATAATACAAGCAAATGCAGCCCTCTTGTATTTGAGTACTGAAAATTGCTGCTACAGTTTAAATGTGACGTGTTTTTCTTGTAGGAAGTACATATTTATGTTGCCATTCATCTTTAACATCACTTCAGCACTGAATAATTTATAAGCAAATGTGCTTGTGAAACTTTGCATTTCCATAGTCGTCTTCACAGAGGATCCCCGTATAGACAGAAACAGCACAACACGTCTGAAACATTCAACATACAGCTGGAATCTTGGAGTAATGCCAACAGCGTGCACACACGCTGAATACAGAACTTCCGTCCCCGAGGGCAAATATTCGAGGTTCGTGAAAACCGCTCGGTTTTAATACTGTGTGTATGCATTTGTGCCTGTGTGTGCTCTGTGTGGGGTCAACTCCTCAAAACGTTCGACTTGTGCACACACACTTGAACACAGGCACACACACAGAAACAAAGCAGTGGTGCAGATCTGTACAGCTGAATGATTGGCCAAAGGGCTTCACTTTGAAGATGTCCCAGAGAGAGAATGAGAGAGGGGGAGAAATAAAGAGTGAAGGGTGGTGGGAGTTGGAGGTGGGGGTTGGTTGGTGTGTGTGTATGTGATGGTGGGGGGGTGTGTCTGTGTGAATGATTGAGCGAGGCAGAAATGCCCCAGGGCCCCTGCCCTCCATGGGAAAAAGAAAGATAAAAAATATTCTTCTATCTTTTTTCTTTTCTCCATCCTTTTCTTATTTGCTGCCATCTTTCTTTCTGGCACAGGTCCTCTCTGCTCCTCTTCCCTCAAAACAGTCAAATCTGGCTGACATCATCACCTCTCAGTTTCCTCTTCTTCCGCTTTCAAATACTGCCTTTCTCAGTTCTCCACCTCCTCAGTTTACTTTTTCATCATCCTGCTCATCATGCCTTCGTCCTTAATTCTTCAACCTCCATTCTTGTCTCAGTTCCTCTTAATCTGTCCTTTCCTTCTTCTGACTCATCATCGATTTCATTGCCCCTTTCCTGTTTCCTCTACAGCCTTCCTCCTTCTCTCTTCCTCTTCACCTGCTTCCCAATGCACCATGTCTTCTTTCTGCTCATTTTCCTTTTCCCATCTCCCATTTCCCAGTCAGATCAAAGACAAGAAAGTAGGCTGATAACTGTAGTGGGCATCAAAGTGGGTTTGAGGTTTGTGTGCGTGTGCGATAAAACATGCTGTGCATTTATAGACCTATTACCGACATATTCTCCACCCACGAGGTGTAAATGATAACTTAAAATCGTAACTTAAATTAACATAAATTCTTCAAATAACTTGCATAATATGGATACACACACACAGAAATGATTACATACGTCTGTTAATAGAGTTATTCCAGGATTTCTCTGAGCTTTTCAATAATTACTGCAACGAAATATGGTTGCATTAATTGTGTAAGATTTTGTGCTGAATTTTGCAATATCTAAATTCGTGCAACCACACTGTGGCTGTGCTGCTCTAATGATTACTGTTAATATTTCAACCTAACATTTGTTCTCGTCAGCCTCAAATGATTCTAACTAAGCACCCATGAGCCTGTTCGAACCATTACTGTGGAGAAGATTCCAGCTGGCAGCATAATATCACAGCGTGGTATATTTTTATACCATATTATTTTTACAAGGAGGAAGACACTAGAATGTCAGACCATTTTCAGACCTATAGTTCATTGTAAATTGGAATAGTGTAGCACGTGGTTTGGTTGTCACAGAGAAAAAAAATTCCAAGAGAACCAAAATAAATCAACAAAGGCTATGAGGGAACACTCAATCTGCTCATGAATCAACAATGTCTGGTGGTGAAGTTTCTATGTTGGGATGATTAAATAATAGGGAATAATAGAAAAATTGCCATAAGTTCCTTGTCGTAGTCATCATTTAGGTCATATACTACTTGAGCAGAAGGGTGTCTGAACTTATGAACTCCATGAACTCAACTACCGACTTCTCGGTGCATGTAATGATGGGAATTAATACTAAGTTGTATTTGGCATGGGAAATTGTATATTTGGGAATTTTTTTCTTTTTAAAAGTTGCAGTATTGTAACAAAAATTTTAAATTCAACTTAGTGTCCACAATAAATACTCCTAACAAACTTGATGACCTTAAGAATGGTGACTGGAAGTTTCTCATAACTGTGCTATCCAAAAATTAAGTTGAATTCTCCATTTTTTGTACTGATGACCTTTTCTCAACCAACTAGACATTTTTTTGCTTAATACACCAGTGTGCTCTCTCAAAGATTCACCTTGGAGCCCGGCATGTCAATAGCAGTGCTGGCAATGTTCCAGCAGCAAGTCAAATAGTACGATCAACAAACCTTCACATCTGGAACCCAGGCTGCACAATAAAATCTCAAAGTATGAAGACTTCGAGTTTTTTGTGGTCTGAAACTGCTTTGAATGTTTGTTAAAATGGATGCATGAATTCTTGAACCCACCATTTTCTTGGAAGTCGATCTTGACTTTGTTGGACTCAGCACTGGTGGCTTTGGTCCAGGCCTGGCCTGGTTGTTTCGTCCACGCAGTGATGTTGCACCAGTAGAAACCTCGGTCAGACAGCTGAACGCCTGCCAGGCGGAAACTAAACTCTGTTGGACCAGACTTGGTCAGAACCAGACTGTCTCTGATAGCCAAGACAGAGAGTGAGAGGGAGGAAAATGTTTATCAGTACAACCTTTGTGTGAGTAAGCGCAGCCTATAGAAAACTAGCTTCAGCAAATGGATGATTTAAAATAACTCTGTACACATGCAAGTCAATCTGTGAGTGATATCATATGATTGTATATATATGTATACCTCCTGCTGGGGTCTGTAGCTCCTCCATGCTGCGGAACGTTGTCTGGGCTCAGAGTAATGATGGTTCTGACGTTGCTCTCCAGACTCTCCTGTGATTGGATGAGGACTGAGTAGCCCGCCTCCCCGAGGTTTTCAGGGGCCACAGCGCAACTCATCTCAAAGGTAGCCCCGCCCACTGAGGCATCACGGATGCGCTGAGCGACAACATTAAGTGTTGGACCTGGAGATAACACCAGTTCATTAAGAAATCAATCAATCCAGACAGCTGTATGTGTGTGTGGGTGCATTGGTCTATATTTGTGTGTGCGTCTACGAGGGAATTCCCTTACAGCAATCATCAGAAAAAGATATATAATCACACAATGAAGTTATTCTAATACAAACCAGGCAATAATACATACACACACGCACACGCACAGGCACACGCACACACACTTCCTCTATTTCAGTCACTCGGGCCCATGTACTGAACTTGGTGACCTCAATTTAGCTAACAGGGCTGTGGCGTAAGTGCATTGCTCTCCCTGTGTTTGTCAGTGTGAGAGACAACAAGATGTCTGTCTGTTGACAGACTGTCTGTTGACTGTCTGTTGAGGGGGTTTTCTCTGAACTCTGGAAATGACATGAAGACACTGGGTCTCATTCATAAAAGTCACTAGTGCAGTTCCTGTGATGTTGTGGCACAAATGTGAGTAAATAGTTCACTTCCACGATGACGATTTGTTGAAAATAAAACGGAAACTTCTGCCATGGAGTGATATCACCGGGGGTGAAATAGATTAATTAAAATCAAATTAATAGCAAGATTATCAGTGTTGATTTGAATACCTACAGGGTCCCATTGGCTGTCCCATTGTCTACATAAAACAAGAGAAGCCTATTAGCTGTCCCAAAGTACAATTTAAAATGAAAACAAACAGTCTGGTCAGAAAATCAAATGAGAGCTATGCATCGATATTTATGCTGTTGATGCGTTTGTTTGTTTTTTTGATTAATTGTAGTAATGAATTAATATTATTATTCACCAAGTGCACTAAACCACAGTAAGGACAAATCGTGTGTACGTACGTTTAGGGTCCCATCGCACAGTTAGTGGTGAGCTCTGGAACTCGGCCGTCTTCACCATGTCTCCCTGGCTGCTTACGGTCCAAGCAGTCACGGTGCATACATACTGACCCATGTCTATTTCCTGGAGAATGAGAGACAAAGAATGAGGCTGTTATTATGTGACACCTTCACTACGTTCGGTTCTGATGGTACTACGCCTGTATCTAATTGGATTTAGACTCAGCCATTCTTTATTATATTATATCTTTATATTCTCCAGTACTCATAAAGTCAAGTTTCTGATTTTCATGCTAACACAGGAGAAAACCCCAACCAAGACATAACTGAGAATAAAAGGCATGAAGCAATGTTTCAGTTCCAGTGCATGGGAGTGCCAGAAGATCATAGCAGATGCATAAAGTCATGACATTATGATACATTCTGTCATCTTAATTCTCTCTTATTAAATTGTAAAGTACAGTGGACAGTGCTCTTCTCTGTTTTTCTACCTGTGTGCGGAGAAATCGCAGTTTGAATGTGTTTGGCTGGACTCTGATCAATGACATGACGCCAGTGTGCAGCCTGTCAGAGTACACTGGACCTGGCAACAGATTGCCAAAGCCGTCCAGTGAGCCGATAGGATTTGAAGTCTGGGGATCCACCCCTATACCTGCAGGTGATTGGATAGAGAAAAACGCATTGGTGTTGACCTAAACTTGAGGTTAAATTCCAACAAAAGTGAAAGTAGAACATACCAGGAAGTGAGGTGTGCTCCCACGCCACTCCCAGTCGCCCACCCAAGGGAAGATGGGTAATGTTGGTCACATGACATGCCAGCTCTGTGGGATCAGCTGTCATCTGGGGGCTTTGCACAGGATCAATGGCCAGTGTGAAACTTGGTTCTGGGGGACAAGTTGTGAGAGAATATGATTAAGATAGAACACATTTGGTAGGCACGTTAAAAAGGAGGAAGCATTTAAATGATTCTAAAAAATTTGGGAAGTGGTCTGATAATTGTACTGAAACTGGATATCATTTATGTCACAGAAATGTTGTGTAACTACCCGTTCACCAATGAATCATTAAACCAATGAGTCATAATAAATAACTAATGTTTGTTTGGACTAGTTTATGGGGTTTGATGCTGGCTAACAGGTATGATCAAACACACACACACACCTAGGCGCAACAGACAGAGATCAAAGTCTACCAAGAAAGTGAGAGCATGTAAACCACTACACTAACACAGCCTAAATATGAATGTCATTACAAATTACAAATTACAAATACTCGATTATAACAAGCTACTTGAATTGCGGATTTGGCAATGCAGCTTAAATATCACAACAACACAACCTCTATGAGCTTTCAAGACCACAACACACGGCTTTGCTGAATGTAAGGGAAGACAGACACCAGAGTCAACATAACAGCCAGGTAAACATGACCTCCACTGTCCAAGTTAACAAGTTGTTCAGTCATTGGCCTATATATCCCTTTAAATATCTTGGTGTGCGTGTCATTAAATGAAACTGGCAAGGAAAATTCCCCCAAAGAACACGTAGCCAAATGCAATGACACAGCAATGTGTTCACTGAAAGAGAAATTAAGAGATCACATTCTTAACCTGGAGCAGCTCCAATTGCTTTGCACTTTCAGGTTCTGTTACCTTTGATGGTCTAACAACAGAGGATGAATGCAAAATGGTTGTTGCTTTATTAGCCTGACCCTTAAACTAGCACTGCATGACACAGCCAGACAACAGAAATAAGCCAGAAATAACACTGTTAACTGGGTGATATGAGGTGTGCATTGCAGTGTTAATAGAGTGTGTGAGTGTTGGTGTGCGAGTGTGCGAGTGTGCATGGGTGTGTAGGTGGTGAGCCAGGTCCTCTCAGTCAGACACCCAGATTGCACCTTTACGCTTCAATAAACAGATTACATACAGAGACTTTCACCTGCCTGACAGCGTATCACACCCTCTCACACACACACACACACACACACACACACACACACACACACATATACCTTTACACAGAAAGTCAATGAGACACACCATGGCATGCTGGTAAGCCAAAAACGCTGGTAAATAAACCAGTCTTTCTGTAAATAGTGCTTGTGCGTAGCAAAGGCGGGGCTTCGCGTCATGTCATTTTGACGTTGCGCACACTGACTCCTCTCATGCATCATCACCATCTGCTGTGAAACACACACACAAACACACATTTTGATCAGTGAGAAAATCTCACTTCCCCTGTGACTGAAGATTCCCTGCCAATTAACCATGTGCCTCTCTCTCCTTCCCTCTCTCTCTTCCCTATTTAATAGAGCAGCATAACTGCATATCACCAGCTGTGATGGCGGGCATCCTTTGAATGTGAATACAGAGACTAAAATCCATACTAAAATCGGACAATTTTTCACCACGCAAAATAGTCAGTGTCTCAGTTTAACGGTATTAGAAACCAAGATAACGATAAACGGGAGTCTACACATTTCATCAACTTCATCATCATCATCGTTAAGATGTTTGCATTATTAACTATAATGAAAATGCGATCAATTTATTTCCATCCTATACATCATCCAGGAACATGAAAAGGTGGAAACTTTAGTTACACAGACACTCACAGCTATATGCAGAAAGTATAAATTGGTCTTTATGGTTCAGTTACAGCACCTGTTAAAGGAAGCCTACTTTGGCTGCGTGTTTCCATAATTCTTCTGGACACAAATCTATTCACTTCTGAATATGGCCTCTCTGTCTCCAATCCCCATTGCATGTTATAAGGAATCAAATCAACCAATCAGAGAACCAATGCATCAACAAAGCCCAGCTGAGGGCAGACAAGAGCACACTTTGGCCCTGATTTGAAGCGGGGCTACAGTTACGATGGCTTAACTGGATTTAGCTTGGCTCCAAGGAGGGAAGGAAGGAAGGAAGGAAGGAGGGAGGGAGGGAGGGAGGGAAGAGAGGAAGCAGACATCATGGATTCAGCACCGGTATGGCAAACCAGTAACCTCTCATTCATTGGAGGTAGATTACCTAGCCAAAATAAGCTTTGAAAAAAAGGGTCCCCGGTTGTGGAAAAGTGAATAAAAATAGGTCATTGTCAATTAAACAACAAACTATTGTCATCTACATGATACGACTTGAGCGGCCCATTTCCTGTTTTACTTTGAGTCGCGTGTGAGCAGTGAACATGCTCTACTGCTTACACACAACTGGGTTTGTAATTAAACATCAGACAGGACTCGGATAAACTTCTAGCATGCGTTCATAAGTTAAACTACATAGTTTGCAAAATAAATCCATTGTGTACAATATTCCTCCATCTTCTGCCTCTTAGTCGACTGCAGAAGCAACAGGCCATTCTCTCATTTGTGTCATCCAACTCTTCCAGGGGCAATCCCAAGGGATTTCCCCAGCTATATATATTGTATTCCCATTAGCATTACATACTCTGGGTCTGTGCCAGGTTCTCCTTCCAGTTGGACTTGCCTGTAAAACTTGCACAATAAGGGGTCCCAGGATCTTTAACCCTCTCTGCAACGTGCTTTCAATGCGAAGGAGGAGCAGTTTTACACCAAAGTTCCTCTGGATATGCCATAAACATTAAATCATTGAGACTAACTTCTTTGACTGAACTGGGGATGATTAACTGTCAATTTAAGCTCCTCTGTACGAGCCAATGATTTAGTGTGTGCTGACCACTATTCCCTAAATGTATTGAAGCCCAGGACTTGTTTGGTGGGGTCTGACCCCAGATGTTTGTTTGGGATGGACTTAGACTCCTATTGCCTCACAGACCAAACCAGAGTAGTTGTAGATTGGTAAGTCAGGGGAGTGTCTGGACTTAAGTCGCATCAGATTGATGGTGTCACTCTGTTGATGTGTCGCCAATGCTCGACAGGACAGAGGAGTGGTGTCAAATGGATGGTCCCACTGCTGCTGTATATTTCTGTGTTAAGCTGGAGTGGCGTTTCCTCTGCAATGATAGGTATTTTCCATATCAGGATCATTCACACCATGGTATGAGCTCTAATAATAACAATCCTAACCTAATAAGTCCATTCATTTTTAATATTTAAGAATAATACAGACTGGATATGACTGTTTGTGCTTTGTTTAAGTTTCAATCATAGATGAACCAATTACTTACACAGAATATGGCTGCATTATAACAGGTGGTAAATGTTAAATATGTAGGCAGAAAGATCGCGAAGAAACGAGCCATGGAGTTACACAAATGAAAATAGACATGCATACACTCCCACACAGACACACATGCTCTAATACAAAGAGAAGTAATGCCAGTATAACAGCAAAAATCCAGGCTCCAGTTTTGTTTGTGCTTTTCTGGGAGTTAATTAGGCGTTGAACCAGGCTTGGTGTGTTCTGCTTGAGTTCAATAGCAAATGGGCCACGTGCCATGATAATGTGTGTATTGCTAAAAAAAAATGTGAAGCCTTCAAGTTGACACTGATGGTGCCTTGCTTAAACCTCTGAGCTGCACTGGGAATTGCACTTGTAACCCTGCTGGTGTCAGCTGCCTGCTGGAGCACAGGAATGCCGAGTTCTGCCAAAACAACCAAAGGCATCTGAGAAGCTTGTCTTTCACTTGAGTGTGCAGGCATGTGTGTATGTGTGTGTGAGATATGAAAACCAGATAAGTGTATGCTGCACAATTCATTCCCTGTGGGCACTCTCACTCTCGGGACAGAGGAGAAGTACAATCTGACACACACTGTAGCCTACTACCTACACCTACACAAACAGATTACAATTATCCAGTAATCTCAATCTCTGGCTGCAATATTAAAGACTGTCATTTTGTTGCATACTAAGATGACCTCCATTGAAAACCTCCTTTACTTTTCCATCTAACATTTTATTAAATGACATATTGCCAATGAAAAGATCATACAACGTTTCCTGCGGGAAGAAAATACACAAACCCACTTTCAGCCATCAATCATGGATGCGACATAAATATTATAGGGTTGCTGTGGTGACAGTGCTGCATACAATACAAACAGAGCACACAAGCCAAATTAGCTCAGACTTGCGCAAAAAACCCCAGAGGAATAGACAGAATAAAACAATAGAAAAGTGAGATGATGACTGAAGGAAGATGACTGAAGTGTGCCATGTCTAACAAAAGTTGCAACTCTGCTTCTCTGTTCCACGCAGCAATTGGCCGCATTTGGTAAGGTGTGAAAATGAGGAAGGGCTACATTTCTCTCTCCAGCTTTTTGTTTGGTTTCCACTCTGTCTGGCTCTGTAGAGAAGTGAAACTGAAACTCGTTGCGGTTATGACCATTATACATATTTCGACTTATAATGGTGTGGAGAGTACCGTCTACTCTGAACTTTGCGCCATAATATTGTGAGGATCGCATTTTACAAAAGAAACAGCTGCAGCAACAGTGAAAGTAAATGAGACTAGATAATTTTGTACAAGTCAGGTTTCTTGTAAGGCCATCCAGTCCATCTTCAGTCTGCCGCCCTAAACCATTCAGTTGTCATAACTGCAACAGATTGTGCCGTGAGCAGTAGCGAAAAATAAGTTTCTTTTTCCCAGATGGCTTTAACTTTGAGACAAAGAAAGCTTTCAACCCACAATATCGGTTGGTGAACTGTGAACATGGTGGTTCTTGGCAGCTATTTACTGTGAATCATGGCTTTAGGTGATTTTGTGAGCAGCCAAAAAGCAGCAATACCCTAAGGTACCACAACTTTAATGGGATGAGCCCATGCATCCTCTAGGAATTTCTGGAAATCAGGGTGAAGTCAAACAGATTGGTGTCTCTCAACAACACTTGGCACACATTGGGTAGGAAATCGGGAAAAGAGAACGTCAGGGAAATATTGTCAACTGGCCCTTGTAAAATATATTATCAATTGTCTTTTTGTGAATACGGATCACGTTTCATGCTGTCTGAAGACCTAAACCTGACCCAATGCGTCCTTTTCTCTATTGACTTCCACCAGCTCCATCTGCAGAATCTCCATGTGTTCCCAGGACAGCTGGGTCATGTTATCCTGGCTGTGTGTCCTGGTCCACTCTAGGGTTTCCTTCCTGCTGACAGCACTGGACCACTTCCAAAGAGAGCCATCCTCGCTGAGAGCCTGAATCAGCTCCAATGGATCCTCTCAGCAGGAGGAATACATAAGGTCCTCGTGTTATAATGTAGAGTGAGTGATCGTGATGCACAGAAACAAAATTATTTGATCACTGACCAAAGACAGCTATTTGAATGTTGCAACGTTCAGTCGTCAGTGAAAGGCAATGGTCCTACATCACAGTATGAGACAGGTTCACCGATGGCCAATTGCAGAGGCTGTCTCATGGCCAGACAGCCTGCACAAAATTATGACCTCAATTACCAAATAAAATTTCAAAATTTAAACGTGTTCCGATCCATCCATATAAACCAGCACAGATGGATGGGTCTAATCAGTAAATTGTCAATTGAACATAGGTAATAATGTATATGATTAATTAGCCTGACAACAGTCATCCAACTGACACATTAATGCAAAAGTATTTCCTTTAAAAAACAACAGCCGAGTCAATACTAAGGAATAATAATGTTTCTGCCTTTAAATGTCCACAACCATAGTTTCTGTAGAGTACGACTGAGCAAAAGCAACATATACTGTACCTTACATCTAAACATTCTTAAATACAGAACACATTTTGTAAGAAAGAAAAATTCCTATTGATGTGAAGTGGCTCCACAACAATTCCAGCTGACACAACATACACACGCGCATGCACGAACACACGGGGGAAGGGTAGCCTAGTGTGAGAGGAATTACACTCAGTGTGTATATGATTGTGTTTGTGGGTGTGTGTGTGTGTGGAGAGCTTCCAAACAAGGTCTCCAACTCTTTTGTGTTCTTCCTGGTAGGCTGTGCCCATAGCAAAGCATCGTGGGAAGAAGGGGCAAACTCAAGGCCGTATATCAATGGAATAGGAACCGACTAGTTGAAAATAAATACACATATACACAGAGTTAAAAGCTACTGGAATTGAAGTAGGAGGCTGCAATATATGAACAAGGGCCAATTAAAGCTTCTGTCTATGTGTGTGTGTGTGTGTGTGTGTGCGTGTGTGCTCATGTGTGTTAGAGACATGTGAAGGAATGCATAGCCCCAGGCCAAAATGTATAAGTTCCACCAGTGAACACAGCCCTGTACCCTCAGAATATGGGACACACACAGACACACACAGTGTCTGAAGATCATTTGTGTATGTATCATTTATTCTCCAGAGATCGTACCAAACCTACTCTTTCTCGCTCTCTCTCGCATGCACGCCCGACACTTGTTCAGGAGACACGCATTAGCATGCAGATACAATGTGTTCACCTTCGCCCCCATGTCCAAACACACATAAGTTACACACATACAGTATACTGTATGAAAACACACAAACAGGAAGACAGAGAGCGACAAAATCCTCTGGATCAGCCAGACACAAGCTGCTTGATATTTCAGCTGTAGCCCTGTGCTAACTCCCTGATGTGTGTGTGTGTGTGTCTAAAGAGCTTAAAGCTGGTATTTGCAAATGTAAGATGGATCCTGGAGGCTTCCAGAATCTTGTGTATATCTACAAGAAATGCTTGTTATTTTAACTAAAGGCTCCAGCTGACATACAGCGTGTTTGCTTCAGCAAAGTATCGTGACACTGACTGCACTGTTTCACTTTGGCTTTTAATGCCAATACACTGTACGTGGAGTGCTTCACTGCACAGGATTCCCCAGCTACTATACAGTATGTGTTGCACCTCTAGAAATACTGCCATTACTGTAGAATTTGAGGAAGCGGTATTAGTTATTTGCTGTTATAGAACATCTGCAGTTATCAGGAATCTCTGAGATATTTTTCCGAAAGGGCTTTGACAGACTGCATGTACTGTATATAGTGATCGGTATAGATAATTGATGGATGGATGCATGCATGGATGGATGGATGCCATGGTAAATAGGAAGCAGTCAACAAAAGCACAGATCTTCCCACAAACAATGTCGAATAAACGTCCAAACCAACATAATTATGTCAGGCCTCCGCCACTCTGTGAGCCTCACAAGCATAAACCAGGCTACATATACAACATCAGGTACAAATAACCCAATTCTGATATATGAGAGCAAAAATGCAGGACAAGTAAACATTAAAAAAAGCACGTGGAGTCAGATATTCTCAGATCTATTTTGGATCACACTTTTCCACAGCAAGTGTTTCTTAATTGTCGCATGAGGTAGAGGTCAGCAAAACCATGCAGAGGACTCCTACCTCAATTATAAACATTTAAATGTAGAACTGCAAAATATCTAGGTTGGGTATTAAGCCAATGTTGACATACCGATTTCAATGTAATTATGCTGCAAACATAAAACAAACAAAAAAATAGGCATGGGAAAATTAGCAAAGAAGACATAAAGACATTTTCATCAATCATCGTCACATCAAAATTTGACTTCTTGACGTGGAGTGTAGATGTTGTTCCATTTCTCAAACTAATACGCGGAACAGGCAAACAATGAAAGATTTATGGATAAATAAAACATCACCTGCAAGTCAATTAAGATTGAAAATGAAAGTGTGTGAAATGGTGGGTTCAGGCTTATTTATGATCATAGTATTATATGGCAGTGCTATGGACAGAATGATTTACTTTAAGGTGTAAACTGTGACATCAATACTACGGAAAAGAACCACTGAAGCACAGTGGACATAAAAATGATTCATAGGCTTTTATTTTGACAGTATGGCTGTCCATGAAACAAAATAGGAAGAAGTCCCACTTCCTTGCATTAAAACTCCATTTGCACTCACTTGGGTTCTTGACAAACTTTGAGCAGGTCAGGTTCTGGTGCATTACCACAGGTATTAAATATAGCATTGTAGTTGAACTCAAGTGTTTATTTATTCACTAAAGCATATTCCATTTATTGGGGATTGTTGGAAACATTCCTTCATCTTCATGTCTCTCAATTGACAATCAACGGTCTACTCATCACTGCCAAAACTAAATCGAACAACTGATGAGATTCAGACTCAGACCATTTTCTGCATTAAGCCAACTGAGAAACGCTGTGACTACAATTTACACTAATTCACTACAAAGTATCCTTCATCTATACCGACATTTTTTTCAACATGGTGTGCCGTTCTCAAATTTTGATGATTAGACAATTAGACAATGTATGAGTGAAAGTGTGAGTTAGAAGATGACATGGGGCTGTCACCATAGCAACAGTGCTAATGCATTTGCGACAAGTTCTAAATACCTGCATATTGTCCTGTCAGTGCTCTCTCACCTTCCCAGACATGAGCAACCTATTGCTTGTTTGTTCAAAATCGAGGACAAGTCACAAAGCCTTTAAGTTTAACATTCAACAATGGCAGATTTAGTGACTGCAAAAAGCAAATATGAAGTCTTTGGATTCAAAATAAGTTTATGTTATGGGTAATAGCCAACTTTGTCCATTTGACTTCTTGCAATCTAAGGTTACAAATATCATAACTTTAATTTTTTTGTTCCATGCCCAACTAGAGGTGCATTTTCTCTATGGCTTTATGTGACGTGCTGCTTTCTGGTGGCTGAGCAGTCACACAGAGCGGAGAGCCTCCCCTGCCATTCAACAGACCTGGTGACTACCGTGCCAGCAACGGGGACTACCTCGCATGAAAATCGTTTTTCATTCTGAAAATGTGATAGGCCACGCGCCTGAATGCTGCTCGTTTTGTAGCACGTCGCCGAATTGTGGCGACGTGCCAGGGGTTTCCGAAGGGGATCTGAACATTTCCGCATCCCTGCCAGGGGATTCCGACCATGTTCATTGAATTATTCAAGAGAACCTAGAACCAGAACAATGTAACACACACATACACTGAGGGAGGGGAGAGAGAGATAAAGAGAGAGATAGCGAGCGAGAGAGAGAGAGACCACCCACTATGGCAGTAACTGATTAATGTGTCAACTGAGTTTGACACCACTGCTCTTTAGACACACACACAGACACAGACACATAGCCGCACACACCCACAGAGGTAATGGGGTACTGGGTGGGCATGACAAATCAATCGTCCTCGCAGCAGGAGGATACAGGCTGACTAGAGGATTTAAGTGTTTCCCCTTGAGACTCCAAATGCATCTGTGGTACTGCAGAGCTATTATATTTCCATAAATCAGAATAAAATAATACTGAACCATTCTGCAGCAGGTATCAGCCCTGCCTCCATAAGTGCAATTTATGCCAATAAAAACCGTTTTCTGTTTGATATACTATGAATCATTAAGTTTTTCACGCAGCACTCATGCAGTGGCAAAATGAGTGAAAATGTTTTGTGGCACCATCTTCATGTTAGTCTTCATCACCAAAAAGGACAAAAATTTGTACCCATCGTTATCTTGTACCATGACAGGATTCGACACATGCTCTCAATAAAAGAAAATCACGATACTTACACAAATAGCAGCCTTTCTTTTGCAATTTCTAATTTTTAATGCGTAGAGTAGCCATTTTGATGTACGCCTACTATCCACCAGAAACCCATTCCATTCCTGTTAGTCTGAATATCTAAATAACCTATCTCCATGCATAGTGCTAAATCAATCTAAATTAAGATCCATTATGCTCGGTCTAGTTCTCAAATATATGAAAAATAATTTCTGAAATAGTTTGAAGCTCTTTTATCCTGTGCACTCTTAAGTTTGAGTTGACTTGTTCTGAATTTGACTGGAAGCCATTAGATTTCTTGAAAACAAGTTTCACCCACATGTTCTCGTGAGTGCTTCCATGGACCAGTCTAATCAATGTCTTCTGGGAAACCTGCAATTTTGCCAGTCACGTTTGCGTCTGATCTGCCATCCACAAATGCAATACACAATTCACAAAGAACAGATTACTGCAGGGCTCTTGGACCGAACTGCATTAGATTAACGTTAGCGTAGATTGGTGAGTTTCTCGGGTATTGAATAAGATGGTAAATTCATGTACGTTGCCCAGCTCTATCCACATAAGAATCAAAGAGTCAAGAAGCATCCATCACAATTTGATACAATACTAGCCAATAGTCAGGTCCATCAATCAGAGGCAGTGTCACACAAGTCTGGAATCAGCACCAAACAGAAGAAGGGAAACACGACTGGCTTATGGGTAGAACTACGGTATCATTTTGACTTCATTATTCAATAGGGGTCTAACGATTCAACTATTGCATTGATTTAAATCAACCGATCCAACTACATGGATATGTAAACAGAAACTCGTTCCTCTAGTGTGACTTGTATCGATCTAAAACCGTTTACAATGCAAAGAATCAATTGTGTTGATGTTCAGAAATTGTGCCGTCTATTAACTACGACAAACGTTGCTTTAATGGATGTATTTTTCGCACTTCTACTTTGAGACCTTAACCTCTGCCCTCCAGCAGATACACATTTTCTTCAGTCTGGGACGCTCATTCTATGCTACTGCACATGCACAGAGTTCAGAGCAAAGACGACACGGTCATGATCACGGCTGATATAGGGAGGTACAGAACGACATTTACGATCGCATATGCTGTTTAAATTTATACTCACCGATGTGCAACACCTTCACTGTGACAGCATTAGATATCTTCTCTGTTGCCATGTGCCACCTTCCTCCTCCTCCTCTTTCAATAAAGGCTCTCACGCGGCAGGCGTAGGCCCCTCCGCTATCCCCTCCAATCCCCCTCACGGCCAACCTGAACTCCCCAGCACCGGTTCTCTCCAAGCTCGTCTCGCCTTGTCCTCCAGTTGCTCCACTCGAGGAAGCATTCGAGACCACAACCCCGCTGTGGTCCATGGTGATGAGATCGAGACCATCTGCCAACCAGGTTACTTCCAGGGCGAGAGAGTGCAGGTTGTCGCCGATGATAGAGCAGAGGAGGGTCAGCGTGTTGCCCGGGGACAGGAGCAAAGGCGTGGAGGAGGCAGATGAGGAAGGAGATGCTGCAACACTGAGAGATTTACCTACACAGGACAGAGAGGCTGTCAGTCAAAATTCAATCTCAAAACACAGAAAGTGAAAAGGTACTGATGACTGTCCAAATTATAATGCACTCGTTGTAAAATGTACTAATGTAACCAAAGTAAAGCTACTCATAGGTTAGTGAAAACTTAATGAATCCTGTTTTGGGGATTTTCATCCATTCACATTAGTTTAACAAGGAATGAAGGTGGAAAACAAGGATTTAAGTAATGAATAATAAAGGAAAGAAATAAGGAATGTAGGAAGATGAATAGGACAAAAGGAAGAATGGGAGGACAGGGGGCAAATGGAAAAGAAGAAAAGAGACAATAAGAATAAAGCCAAAACCAAAGAATTAAACTAAAACTACAAAATAAACTGTACTTAAGTGCACTACTTGAGCAAATACAATTGTGTGTATATGCATTATGTATATGTAAATGGGAATTTTATGGTCTATGTATGTCTGAAAAGGCTCTTAGTCATTAATGGAAAATGATCTCACATTTCTGGCATCACAGATATGCTTCAGTCTTTAATAACAGCTCAATGTTCAAAGACGTTTGACTGCTTTCATTTGTAATAACGGAGTCTATGTTTGATGGATATCAAAATAAAATCAGCTGATTTTTTCACAAACTGTGCACCAAGAAACATTCTAGGTCAGGACAAACTTTGATACTTTTCCGTTTTGGACAGCGTGCGTTTGCATCAACATCCTCGACACAATCAGGTTTTGAAGTTTGGCTTTTGTATATGTAAAAATTGTATTTTAGCTACAGATACTAAGATAAGCACTTGTCCTGGTCTTGAAAAACCAGAGCTGATGTATTCTGAGCAAACCGGGATACTAGACATAGTGCTGCAATGATTAATCCATTGAAGATTTAGCTAGTTAATTATATAAAATATATTTTAAGAAAAACACCAATACTTATGAGTGGGTTTCTAGCTCCTCAATTGTGAGAATCTAACTATCTATCCATCCATCCATCCATCCATCATTATTATTATTATTATACTTGTTTCTTCTCTGTAGCATAGTATTAGACAAACTTTACTTATGTTTGCTCAGCCTTGGCGTGCCATTCTAGTATTTTGTATTTTATTTTTTAAGACATGGGTCTTCTTCAAAGAATGAACAGATCACTTAACAATAGAAATATGTTAGGTGCATCCTTGACTGCGCTAGATACACACAAAAGGTGTGAACATATGGAATATATAACTGATGTTATCATCTCTGTAAGAGCTTGAGAGCAATTTGAAAAGGTAATTCCCAAATATTTCTTAAACCAACCGACTGAAGAGGATGCGTCAAATCCTTTTGAATAAATAAAGATAAACACTACTGTCAATCTCTCCTGGGCTGCTTCAATAAATGAATGGTTGGATTAGAAGGTTTGCCTCCAGTAACAACCTCAGGAGTAATATGTGAAAAAGTGCATCTGTATGGTGTCTGGAACATGACAAAAGACACAAAGCCCACTCTGTTTGACTTTTCTCATCCTCTTTACTCTAGTCAGAAAGTCAATATGAACCGACTGAGACACAATGGTTCAGGAGACTAAGACCCGGTTTTGTGTGTGTGTGTGTGTGTATTGTTCATCTGTAGTTTCATTACAGACCACTGAGTATTTTCCAGCACTTAAGAGGATATAGTAACCCAGAAAGATATAAGATATGGTGGCCACAGCAACCATAGTAAATGAGTGTGTGTGTGCAGGGGCCCCCTCTAAGGACAGAATAAGCCAGAATGACAGCCGGTGAAGGTCACAGGCCTCCAGGGATAAAGCAGAGAAAGAGAAAAGAGCCCAACAGAGGAGAGAACAGCATTAAAATAAACACAAGATCACGAAAGAGTGAGAACTCTCCCATGTTCTCTCTTTCCTCATCCTCACTTCTGCTTATCCAACAACTGATCACAAAAAATATACCCTAAAGTTGCTTATTCTTTGTTATTCACTACATGATGTCACATGATGTACAGGATCCACTTTTCGAAGGAGAGAGCAAATTCCTGTTCTGAGGTCCAGACCAGAAGGACAAAACACAAAGCTGGCTAGAATCAATGCTGTAATTCCAAATGATTTATAAATTAGCTGTGCTGTATATGAGCCGTTAGTCATTCATCCACATTGATTCATTCAGTCTGAGTCATTCAGAGACAGTGATACAGGGGACCTCTTTTGAGCGAAAGGGAGAAAGACTGAGAGAGAGAAAATAATACAGTGAGAGGGAGATGCTTCATACTCTTGATTTATATTATTATCATTATTATCATTAAGTCATACTGTGTAAAACTGGGAATGACTGGAATCTCCACTTCCCTACTAAATCTGCTGCTGGTTTTTTATTACCGGACGGTAATAAATTTGTGTACCAATACAGTGCACCAATAAATAAAAATAATATTATTTTGGCATAATTGTTGACATTCTATACAGAGTTGTTCAAATGAAGAAAACGAACGCTGCATGGCCATTCCAGATGAAGTAAAACAGGCTTTCTGTTAAATTGTGTTTTTTTTATAAAGATAGCAATATCTGGTGCAAGTCAGCATTGTGTATCTCTTACCTAAAGGAGTCACAGTGACAGCTCCCATCTCTTTTCTGATCTCCAGAATATTCTTCCATTTCCCTCCATCTTCATGTGTCCATTGCCGTCCAGTGCACTCATACATTCCCTCATCAGATGCCATCGCTCTGGAGATCACTAATCCAAACACTCCATTCTCTCTCGGGACCAACCGGATGCCTCCATCTGCATATCGTCGAGAGAACTTTGGTCCTGTGACCACTCCTTCCTGCGGGCCAAAATTTAAAATTTCCTCTGATGCTGCTCCTTTCCTAATGGACCAGGTGACTGACAGGTAAGTGGGTTCGGTGAATTGCCGGGTGACATTGCAGGTAAGTGCGATGTCACTTCCTTCTGGGATGACCGGGGGCGGGGTCTCAGGCAAAACTTTGAGAGTGTTGGGGATGACTAGAGGAAAAAGAGACAATAAATTTCACAATTATTAGTGTGCATACCAAATTGATGATGTTATCGCACTATCTAGAAAAGTGAAGTGCTATGGAATATACAGTATTAGTATATATATATATATACACAATATAGTATTTTTGTAAGTTTAAGGGTTCTTCCAAAAATGTTATACTCCATATTATAAACCTTTTAAAAAGATTTCATAAAGAGTGCTAATGACTTGAAAAAACTTGTGAATTGTCGAACACACTTTATGTTCAATTCAATTCAATTTTATTTATATAGCGCCAAATCACAACAAAGGTTATCTCAAGGCACTTTACAGGTAAAGCAGTTCAAGATCAAACTCTTGACTATATAGAGACCCAACATTCCCCCATGAGCAAGCACTTGGCGACAGCAAGCACTTTTACTTTATGTAAAAAAAACAAAACCGTACAACTAATAGGTAAAAGTGTAATTGTATGTTACAGTTTTTCCTTTACCTATGTTACCACATGAATCGGAGGCAGAAAGAGGGAAAGAAAAGTTTTTGAAAGTTTATGTCCGCATAGTCAAGGTCACACGCACACCTTAATCTGCTACTGTGTGTATTTGACACACCCAGACAAGTGTTAATAAAGGCCATTGGAATGCCTCTGTGACTCTCTCTCCTTCTCCCTCACCCTCTCTGTTTGATTTGCATTCTTAACTTCCTAGATAAGGCATAAAAGCTAATCAGTTGTTAAAGTAGCTGCATTTATGTTTCTTTTATTGTTCCAACATGAGGATGGTGCATGAGTCAGTCAGTGCGAGGAATTTAAAAAAAAAAAGAGTCACTCTTCACTGCTGGAAAATCTGCTTTGGTTTTGATTGTAAGAAAAAAATGATGCTTTTTTCACAACAGGGGAAGTTATAGAAGAGACATTAGAGGCTCTGATGGATGTCACAGCATCAGTGAAGACATAGGGGGTTAATTAGTAATCTGAGTGGAATCCTCAAAGTATAACATTATGACATCTAAAAATGATTATAAGCTCAGATTCATCATCACATCACAGTTTGGATCATTTAAATGTCTAATCCAAACAAGAATATACAGTATGATGTATAACCAGCCAAGTGTGATGACTAAAACCCAGACAGATTAAACAAAAAACCTTACAACTAACAAAAATAATGTCCGGCCATAATAAAACTAAACTGAATTTTATGTAAACTTTAAATAATGATCTATTTAGATATTAAAGTAATTGTAATTAAGAATAAAGTTGTATTTTAAGTCAAAAATTAAGTCCAGTGAATCTCTTCAAACCAAGTAGTAAGCAAATCTTTCAGTCTAAAACATTTTGTGTGAATCATGACTTTCGTGAGGATAATTCTAAATAGTTGGTTTGCAGAAAACCACAGGAAGTGAGAAACAGCAGATGGCTGAAAATGAGGGAATCATATGAATTCTACATTGACGCCCTGAGGGAGAGACAGATATTTCAACTTTCAGAAAATACTCTTGGGCTTTTTCATGGTACAATAGCACACTCTTCTCCTTCTAATTGTAAATACCACTACAAAATAAATGCTATGTAGATGCGACAAAATACGTCTTTCTTCTTACTTTCTGGGGATTGATTCTACTCTATAGTATTCTCCACCTGAGTTTCTTTGTTGTAAATTTGATGGTAAGTTAAGCAGAGAGCAGCTCAGAATGGCTTGGTTTGCCTGTACCAGAGATAAAAAAAACCATTCAGTGTTGCTATGGTATGGATGGTGCATAACCAAGGCAAAACAAATGATGTAGGTTTTCTTCTGTCAATTAATGTTAGCCTGAGCGGAGTGACCTCTACTTCACTTTCTTATATAATCCACCTGTGTGTGCGCATGTGTCTGCTGCTCAAGTCTTGACTGCCATTGACTCACAAATTTCTTGATTAAATGTTTTTGGGTGTCTCATACACTATACCCCTGGAGCCAGGCCTGGGAGCGATGTTCGCAGGCGAGTGCCTGTGGCTGGGCAGCCTACGTAACCCAGCCTGGCCCAGGCTGAAGAGACTACACTGGATGATCATGTGGCATTTCGGGCTTGGTTAGCTCGAGGGGCTCTTGACTCTGCAAAGGGCAGGCAAAAAAGGCAGCAGTGGCAGCAGTTGGTGAAGTAAAAACCAGGTTCGGAGTTCGGAGAGGTTCGGAGAGGCTATGAAGAATGGCGACACGCACACAGGAAAGCAAAGAGGGACATCGACTGATCTGTCAAGAAATGCTGATGGCCCTGGATGTTGTGGAGGTGTCGTGGTTGACATGACTCTGCAATGTATCGTGGACAATGGGAACAGAGTCTCTAGACTGGCCAACCAGGTTGGTGGTCCTTTTTTTTTTTTTTAAATAGCTGAGTGTGTTCCAATCACACTACTAGGCTTACCTAGAACGTCTATTCCAAAGAGATGGAACGAGGCTCCAGGTGATTGTTAAAACATAGATTCAGGAGGAACAAGGCGGTTTTTGTCCTGGCCATGGAACAGCGGACCAGCTTTTTACCCTGTCGCAGATGATCCAGGGAGCATGGGAGTTTGTCCAACTTGTCGACATGTGTTTTATGGATTTGGTGAAGGCCTACGATTGTGTTCCCCGGGGTTGTCTGTGGAAGGTGTTGCTGGAGTATGGGTGGCCCATTTGTGGATTTGATAGACAAGATATCAAACCATCACCATGGCCTGGAGGGTATCCAGTTTGGTGACATAAAAGTGGCATCTTGGCTATTTGCGGATGATGTCGACCTTTTGGCTCCATCAGAACTTCACTTATCTGTGACGGTATCGCAATGTCTTATTCACGCATGGGTAAAAAGTATAAAGGGGAATGGGTGATTGATTGCTGGTGCGGTGCAGTGGCTACAATAATGCAGGCGCTACACTGGAGCGTGGTTGTGAAGAAGGAGCTGAGCCGCAAGGCAAGCCTCTCAATTTACCACTCAGTCTTCATTCCCACTCATTTATGGTCATGAACTATGGGCAGCAAAACAATGAGATCGAACATGCAAGCATCTGAAATCGTGATTTTCCATTGGGTGGTGGGTCTCTCCATGATAGGGTGAGGAGCTCTGTGACCCTACAGTAAAGCTGCTGCTCCTCCACATTGAGAGGAGTCAGCTGTGGTTCAGGCATCTTGCAGGGATGCCCGCTTGACACCTCCCTTTGGTGATGTAATGGGCATGTCCAAGTGGAAGTAGACCCTGACAGACCCAAGACACACTGGAGAAATGACATCTCTTGGCTGCCCTGGGATGGCCTAGGGAACCCCCAAGAAAGGCTAGAGGGAATTCCTGGGCAAAGGGACATCTGGGCTGCCCTGATTGCCCTGTTCCCTCCGCACACATTGACCAGGATTAAACTGGTTCGAAAATGAATGGATGGATGGATGGATGTAAGGCTGTCTCTCTCACACACACAACTGCTTTAATATTCTCAGTAACACATATTCACACACACAGAGACACTATCACACATACACATTGCTGCCTGGTTAATTTATGTCTAAATTTAACAAGGAGTCAGGGGAGCCACGCTGTGCAGCAGCTGAACATGATGGTGCATTATGGATCTAACTATCCCGCTGTCGTACTATCCATCTAAGTGACATCATTACAGAATGTTTAGCTGTTCAGCCTAAATCCATCGATAAGATACTCTAATGCATGATGTCTCAACAATTATTTCCAAAACAGCCCTTCCGTCTGCTTTGGGATAATACGGATTTGGAGTGATATCTGTAGCCAACAAAGCCATTAAATCTGAAAGGTTTATGGATTTGTGGAAAAAGTAAATACATGGCCCATACATTTTGAAATGTATTTATTTTATTCATTTATTTAATTATTTATGAAATGTATAATATTTTACCGAAAGTCTCAAAGCTCAATATTAGAGTCTGCCTGAAATAGCCAGCATCGGTTAGGCTCCTACGCAGAAATGTATTATGGTTTAAAAACATTTATATTGCACACTAAAAGATGATGAAGGAATTAGCTTGACACTTATTTTCACAACTTCACAAAAAAAGGATTATTAACCTGTTAATGACATATCAGTAGCAAATAATTGAGAAGACAGATTCAACATTCATTTCACTGTGTTCAGGTCTGGGGACAAGGTTTGAAGCAGAGGGAAACTACATTAATGAATGTTTTCATTTCTTTTCTAAATTTAATTTCCATTGTTACAAACAGCTGATGCCTGCGGTTCCTAAATAATTGCTGGCCTCAGACTAAAGCTCGTTATATAACAGAAGTTATCCCCAGGCTTTTGCTGCGCAGCTTGCTCCAGGTTTTCAACACAGAATCACATTTGATTCTCAAATACTGGCGGATGAAGTCAAGGGAGCAGACTTTTTAAAAATCAATACAGAGTATCTAAGACTCCCACTTAGTTTGTATTTCGCTCAATTTTACAGTTAGACATATTTAATGATTCACCTAAAACATGCGATAGGTAACTCATCATTTGGGTCTCACATCAAGACACACAATGGGCTAAATCTACTATGAATGTGGCATCATAACCCCCAAGACACAGTGAAAACACTAGACACTAGTGTGTGACATACCAACTAAGGTATGTTTTGCCAATTACTTCGGTATTGACTCATCATTAAATCCACCTCAAGTAGCTATTAAGGCTTTTTTGCAATATTTGAGTGTTATTCTAAGTCTTCTATCTCTCCCTGCTCTATGTCCAGGGCGTCTCTTTTTAAGACGGTGTCATGGTGAGACAATTCTTTATTACAGTGGTTCACTCTTAGTACTAGAAAAGATCATTCCATGATTGATTTCTTCATCTCTCTCTACCCCTCTCCCTCTCTCTCTACCTCTATACCCCTCTCTCTCTCCCTCTCTCCCCTCTGCCTCTCTCTCTCTTCTCCACGCCCCTCTGGTCCTCATTCAACACAAGCCAAGAACTCCCACCTGGCATCTGCTCACACCATGTGTAACAGCGTATGTGACGTGTGTGGGAGCTACTTACT
>OMNV01002885.1:100375-117804 GCA_900303265.1 Brotula barbata
CCCTGCTCTATGTCCAGGGCGTCTCTTTTTAAGACGGTGTCATGGTGAGACAATTCTTTATTACAGTGGTTCACTCTTAGTACTAGAAAAGATCATTCCATGATTGATTTCTTCATCTCTCTCTACCCCGCCTCTCTCTCTCTTCTCCACGCCCCTCTGGTCCTCATTCAACACAAGCCAAGAACTCCCACCTGGCATCTGCTCACACCATGTGTAACAGCGTATGTGACGTGTGTGGGAGCTACTTACTTAATATACTTAAGGTCAGTATTGTCTAATAGCAGTGGAGCCTGCGCAATAGCAGAAACAATAACTAAATAAATAAATCACATTGTGATGTTTCATTTTTTGCGATAAATTTAACACCACAACATGTGCACAGCGTTTTGGAAGCCCTGGCGCGTTATGTTTTAATTCATTTCTGTAGGTATGCTATTGTTTCCTTAATCACCCACAGGTGAGATGTGTGTAGCAGTTCTACTTCTGGGTCTGAGCAATGTAAGTTAAGCTAATATTTTATTCCAGTTAACAACTAACAAGCTAAACTAACGTGGTGACTTAATATTGGCTAAATAGTCTTCCACGTCTTAACCATGTCTGAGTCCGACTCTGTAAGCCTGCGTGTAGTATTTTGTCCATTTAATTTCAGAATTATGAATGACAAAATGGACGACTATAATTGACCCTTCATTCGGTGCACTGTACGCATTAATTAGTCAGCCGCTTCTTCAAGGCTGTAATCCTATTGTCCGAGCGAACTGTTGATGTACCAGTCATGCAGCAGCGCCACAAACGTCCTGTTTTGGTGCAATGGTGTGTACACAACAAGCCAGGAGCAAAATCAGGACCCAGACTACCTTTAGGATGTGGCACATCGTGTAGGCCTAACACACATGAACACACACACACTTGTCTCCCTTACCAATGAGATGCACATCTGCCTCGTAGTTGCCACTGATGACAGTGTCGGTGCTCGGTGTTTGACACCAGTAGATACCAGCGTCGGATGATTTCACTTCTTCTATCCTTAGCTCTGCCACATTGTCTTGAAGCCTCACCACAGAGATGTCACCAGCAGCAATGCGGCTGCTGAGCGACGAATGGGAGAAGCCAACATCAAAGGTGGAGATTACATTTATCTTAGTCTGGTCTGCCATAGTCCTCACCCATTCGAAATCCTGCATGATGAAGAAGAAAGGTTAGCAAATGGATGGCATCTTTGAATGCTGCAGTGCGAAGCCTACTTGCAAAGTTTCATTTTTCAGTCCATCTGTCTGTCTAACACTGAGCAAAACACCACAATTACTGGCAAGATTTGCATGAAAACTGCAGTAAATATAAACACTTTTTAAAAATAATCTTGGAACTATAGCCGCTTCAGAGAGCAACAAGTTGTATGGTTAGTTTTGTTGCGTTTGCATTAATTGCAGCTTCTCGTTTGCCCTTCTTTCAGGTATCGGTTGTGAGCCACTTAAAATAAAAAATGCTGTCAAAACCAAACTACAAATAAAACGTTGAGAAACGTTCTCCATCCAGAATGCCACATGATGCATTTAGCAGCCCAGATCTGCGGCTTACACGTTAAACTTTCAGATATATAAACTTAAGATATATTACTAGACTTATCCAATGCAAACAATGTGGATTCTACAGTGAGTTCCTTGCTCAGTCCACCTTTAAAGTACTGTGAAGATTATGGAAGTTGCAGTACATGATGTCCGCACTGCTAAAGCTTAATCTTGAACACAACACAAACACACAACTGGTGTCCTGTGTTGGCAAGAGACAAGACATAACTGTTGTGCTGACTGCTTGCATCGGTCAACAAAGAACTGGCCCAGTGCACATATATCAAATTGGGAGTAAACGCAAGTCACTTACCTGCTCACGATGACCGCCATACTCTTCCACGTCACATCTGATGGAGACTGGCTGACCCTCCACTCTGATTAATGGACCAGAAGACACTGTCACCACCCTGGCCAAGCACCCACCTGAAGAGACACCGCAATGGACAATAAGTAAAATAAATGATCACTCGGTAGATGCACTTTTTCCAAAATTGACAAAATAAATTCCAGGTTCAGCATCCGAACCAAAATTTTACATGTTCTTCCTTTGGCCCTTCTGTTAAATAACATCAGTTTATGACATTTTTGAGTAAACCAGTAAATCAGCATACAAATCAACCAAAAGACACACCAATTGCCAGCCTGTTACTAGTCTTTTCTCTTGATTTTCAGTCTCAAGAAACAAGGTAATTGTTAGAAGAATGCAATCAAACTTCTCCTGCAACAAAAGTTTATAGCCATCATCATGAAAACAAGCCTGCTGTTTGCCCGATGTTTCGACAGGCATATGGACATCCTTATCCATACCTGCTTCAGTTTTAATAGAGGGGGGAGCATTCCAACATTCTGGCAAAAGCTGACACTTTGAGAGTTTGACAACTGACATGCGGAAGGTTGCAGTATAAGTATCTTAGATAGAAATGCCTGAGTTGTTACCTTAGTTTTCAACATAATCCTCTTTTAACTCAACACTCTTTGGTAAAAAGATGCTGGAGAGACTTTATCTGAGTGCTGGGAGTCCTTTTCTTAGCTCTCCAAACAAATCCCTTGACGTGTGAGAACAAATGGGTTTCAGCTAAAGTCTGAAATCGTTGCTTCTTCAATCTTGTACAAATCAGAGCCGTGTGTCCTACCAAGACTTTACATTCATAATTGCTGAAATGAAACAAATTGAATTGAAACAAATCTTATTTTCTCAAAACAGACTACAGTCCTTCCTCACTTCCTAAGGCTTAGAACTTTTCAATCATTGTACTGTATAGGGTCTATTAATAGGCTGGAAATGTTACCCAGCTCAGCAGTAATGCACTGGTGTTCCGGCACAAACAAATGCTCACTGAGCTATGCTACACCCGTGCTCCATCATCACTGTTTCAATTTCACAGTTTAGAATAATTCTAACTGTCCCTTCTTCCCCAGTCACTTCACATATTAAGACTTTGATCGGTAAATCCATCATCAATCTATGAGAGTATCAACTAGACAGAGTTAAAATAAGCGGTGAGTAAGAGGTTTAGATTTGATTCTGAAATTTGTGTTCAAATGGAGATTTGGGCCTTATTGTGACACTAGAAATAAGACTAGGGCTTCACTAAAATCATTAAAGATTCCTTTCATGAATATTCATACAGAGTATTTTATGAAAATCTGTTATTGTGGATCAAAGTGGCATTGGTCAAGGTGAATTTCGAACCTGATGGTGGCACTAGACAAGATAAGGTATGAACACTGCATCACAACAGAAATATAACAAGCAATTGAAACCAGGCCTGAGAACAAGTAAATGCCATGCGTGTTTTGGCTTGCAAACAGGAATGCCCCAACTCCCCCACCCTCACACACACACACAACCATGCACACGCACATACTCACAACACTTGTTGTCACTTGTAGAGGTGCACTGTATTGGTGTTGTTGCTAGTGTTAAAATCTATGCATGCATTTACACACACATACAAACACACACAGACAGACACACACGATCATATATGAAAAAAAGTGTTTGCATGGTTCATAATACTGTTCCATTTGATAGTGTTTGTCAAATCATCCTATTGCAATGACATTTCCATGCCGTCATGAATGTTGAGAACAGGCCTGCAGCAAACAAATCTTCAGACATTCCTACTGAAAGAAGCATGTAGGAGTAACGCAGACTCTGACAGGGTTGACTCGGGCTTCGCTTCCAGTTGGTGAATTCTAGCTACATGCATCCAAACAACAACTCTGCTCTCATTCCTCAAGTCCAAATTAGAGGTTTTCCCGGGTCCAAGAGCTTGGCCCGAGCCTGAAACAGCCCTGTGGGAAAAACTACCCAAACCTGCTGCGGATAAAGATTTCACCCACAAAGGATCCGAGCACAGCCAGCATCCTGGCATGGCCTGAAATAAACGTGAGGATAATCGGACCTTACACGGATCACTGAGATAGCAAGACTTAATTGCTGATGATCTTACATGATCCTGGATGCGTCTGTTCTTTGCAGGAGAAATCCACATGTTGGTGCTGCTACCACACCAACATGTCTGTGAACTCTCGAAGCGAGCTTATTCTAACAGGATTAGATCATCTCGGCTTCAAACATTCTGGCTTCAGGAACTCTACCGTGCCATGGCCGCTCCATTCATTAGAGAGCAACCTAAAGATGTTGGTATCTTAATGATAAGTATTGTTTTTACTCATTATTTAATTTCAATCAGCTCGATTTGACAATTTTGCCAGCGTTAAGCTGCTGCCTTTAATGAAGCTCAGCATGTCCTTAAGATATATCCCTAATAAACGCCAACTGGCGAAGGGAGCAGATAAGGTTCTAACGTCCTGAACTGCATTAATTTGAAACAGATGGAAGAAATAGGTGTGAGTTTTTCTGAGTGGGAACAGCAGCAACGGCAGAAAACAGGATTACTACTGAAATACGATCAAATTTACAGCACCTTATTAGTCTGCCTCTTAAAAGCCTTCCGTCTTCAGCTGAGGTAAATATTACTATTGCCGATACAATGAATTTACAGTACATCACATTAGGGTAAATGAATGTAATGATACATATAATTAGTCTGCCATGACTTCAATATATAAAACAAAGTATGGCTGTTTCTTGAACAGATGTTCATAGATCTTCATATGAATATTCTCACTGGCTGAGCAGGTTCCAACCTGTGCCCTTTGCTGTATGTCATCATCTCTCTGCCCTGTTCTTCTTGTCTATCTGCTCAATGTACCAATCATAATAAAGCAGATAAAAAATAATGTGTTTGGTGTAGTTTTAGTGGTCATGCAGACTGCTGCTGCCGGTTGAGGGGCTGGTTCATGACAGCCAGCTGTGGTTGTAAAATGATCTCACAGACAGCTACTTCCTTCCTTCAACATGATTCAGCCAAATTGGAGGAAAAAAAGGAGAACGCTTATGACTAATCAAGGATATGGACTGCACCTTTGGTAACAATGTATTAAGTGCTATGGATGTATGAGGATGATATCAGTGGTGCTTTTTGAACTATTCTGTAAGAACGTGGCATTCTTTTTAAAAGACCCCTGTGTAAACCAGAGATGATCCTTTTGTAAGGTGGATGGACAAATTCAATAATATCTCATGATCTGGTATTTGGCCTGCAAGCATTTGTTAGTTTTTATTACATTTTTTCTGGTTCTTCTTGGCTACCAACAAATGAATCGGTGAAGAAGGCAAAGCCACGGGTACCTGGATTACTACATTCAGTCAATTAATAATTTTAAACGTGATCATGATTTTAATGTGCCTTTAAATGATCATTTGGAATTTTTCACACATACTCATATTTGCCTCATCTGGCAAGAGAAATACATCCTCCAAGAATGATTCATCAATTGCTCACCTGTCACGAGAATGAGTACTTTGACAAGTGGCCCTAAAAAAAATGTTTGGAGGAATGCACATCAACATACATAGGTGGAAAAATTATTTTTAGTTGCCTGGCTCCCTCCTAGCACTAATTTGGCTTTTGGTTAGACTGTGCTCCAGTGCCAAATTCAGTACAATACAGTATGCAGTAGTTAATAGTACTCTGTACCTTTTGGGTTTTGTTTTCCTTTATTGGGACAATGCCACATGTACTGGCAGAGTACCAACTCCCATGTGAACCAAGGAGTCTCCCTGGCCGATACCATCAACGGTAATAAAGCTATTACTGTGTTAAACTTCAAGCCTTGTGAAATAAGGCAAGTACGAAACTGCACCCACGGCCTTGGGGTTGTTTCTACACATCATGTTTATCAGTAATTAAATCAAATGAAGAAATTCCAGTATGATTGGTGTCTGAGTGCTAGGCCTCCTTCAGCATCATGACTATGACTTTTTTTTCCTTCCCAGTCATTTAAAGCGTTAACAGAACAAACTGCAGGCTGGAGGCATCATGTGGCCAAACTTCTTGTCCCATCCTGAACCACAACAGTGGAAAATTTACCGGAAACCAATTTGCATGAGCAAATTTCAAAAGAGAGAGCGAGTGAGAGAGCCCAAGAGAAAGATTTAGGTACTGACGGACACATTAGCGCAAGATCTGACCTGATTACACGGAATATGGACCTGAACCAAGTTGCGTTCCGGATCAAATGTAGGCTTGACTAAAATGACAGGTAAACAAATTTTCAACAAAATGGCAGAACAAAAAAAAAAAATGCACATGACTCAGTGCAAAGTCAAACTACCTTCTGCTGTCCGGGTGGAAAAACAAGTTGTATTGCAAATTTAAAGCAAAGCGAAAAACTTTCCCCAAATAGTTTTTGTTCGTTTGTTTTTTTTTTATTTCTGCATGACCAAATAACCTTGAAAAATGTAACATCATAACACTATTTACATGATTAATTAAAAATCTTACTACTTGGGATTGGGAATTTGACATTTTTATCTCTCCTGCCTCTCGTAAAGAAAGAAACTCTAGAGTATAGATTAAAATATTTTCAAAATCACCGGCAGTAGCAGCCCCAGTTAGATGCAGGTTCCTGGGGGAAGTTAGTCAAGCTTGAAAACCTCTACTGTGGACCACTTCAGGTGTAGTTCCTGTAAACCCTGCATTCTCAGTGGTTAGCACATATTGAATGACATGCTACAAAGTTTGAGACTATGATTCAATGACTCTATGAGTCAAATTGCTGGCTAACTGCTGGCTAAATATAGCAAGAATGTGAATGGTTTGCTAAATTATGCTGCAGCTTCATCCGAAAAGGTGAATTAGCAGAGGAATCAAGGCAAAATGGTGGGTGGAAAAACTGACTGCAAATCTGCAGCGAGATAGGAAGTGAGAAAACTTTGCAAGTGAAAGGTCAACTCCAGCTATGTTTCAGGTGTGCAATGAAACCTGATGACCTGGGTTACGAAGTAATACTCTCAACTGTAGCCCACAGCAGTGTGTTTCCATTTACTCACCATTTTCAATCATTTTCCTGCCACAAACATACAATGGATGTCCAATATTACAGTATTTAATATATAGTGGTATTGATTCATGTGGAGGTTTGCGTTTTCTTAAACTTAACTTAAAAGTGAATATACAGCATCATTAGTTAAACAAACAAACAAAATGAAGTCAGTGCCAGTGCTGAAAAACAGGAGGAGGATTTATTTCCTGAAACAGATGCCTTGTTAGTGGTATGAGGATGGTATGGCTTTTTAAAAAAATGGACACTGCCAAGAAAATCATACATCGCAGGATTTGCAAAAATCGAGAGTCACAGCAAAGGTAAGTTTACTCACTTAGTTTACTGCCCTAACCGGTCTGATTTGCCAGCCCAGTTTTGAATATAACTGGAAACTGTGGCAGTCCAACAATAGATTGAAGGCTGTGATAACATTTTGTACATCTACTTCAACGGCGATCGCCAGGAGAAGAATGAATTTATGTCAATTTTTCCACCTCATGATACCTGCATTTTCCTCTGAATTTAAAGGCACATTTAGTAACAGTTTTACAAATTTAGCACACCATGCCTGACTGAACAAGGTTGCTTATCACAAGACTGAACAACTCCCTGGCCAGGCACCAAGTCTGTGGTTTTCCAACCTGTCTGTCTGTCTTTTACTGGAACAAATGCTGCACACCAGAATAAACTGTTCATCTCGAGAAAAGACTGTGAAAACGGAAACTTCACAACACTGTGCTTGTTGAAGTTGTAAAAAAACATTCTTAGTTGTCAGAGAGGCTCTTTTTGTTTTACCAGGTGACCAATCACAAAAAAAGAAATGCTTTGACACCCTAACAGCAATATGAGATCATCAAGCTTTAGGTAAACATTAATGTGGCTTTTGTCACTCTGGGGGCAAGAGCTCATGGCCGTGCGTTTTCTACCCAAACGGTAACATGACTGAATGCAGCTATATCGATATACATTGCAATATTCTATTATTTCCTCTTATGAACTTAATAATGGCTTGATTTAAGCCTTCGATGCATACAATCACACCAGTATGATGATTCGAGTAGTCCCTGCAATGTGTCTATTCATTAGTGGTTTCTATTGGAATATTTTTTTACTTGTATTCAATAAGGGGGAAATCACAATCAAGTTAAAAAAACAAAAACAGTATCTATTTTATTATTCTGTTCTATACTGCTTTGAAAGATTGAACTTTCTGAATCTGAATTTTTTGGGATTCTTTCACCTTTAAGTACATTTACTGTAAAATGCACCGATTGTACTGTATATGCCTTGACAAAAACTTTAGATTTGTTAACAAGGAAATGTAGTTCTTTTAGTAATTGCTTTGGAACGGACAGTAGAAACTACTTATTTCTCCAGTAAGGGGCAGGTACTCGTCCTGGACAAGAAAAAGTACGTTATTGAATTGATCTTCTCTTATGAAAGTGTCGCTTACGCTTATATATTAGTGGACCAAGTTAAGATACAAAAGAGTAACAGTGAAGTAATGTTACGTCCACTGAGCTCAGCCCCGATGAAACAGACGAGAGAACAGTATTGCTGCTGTCATTTATGCTTGCACGGGCACACACACACACGCATGCACACACATACATACCATAAACACACAGGTACACACACATACAGCTAAAGCTAAAAAACAATGGCTTGAAAACAATTTGTACTTGATGTTTGTGATATAATTATTTACCACATCACACGTAAAAAAGCTGTACATCGAGTATATTCTATATATCATGCAGCCCTAATACATAGACACACAGTATATATGTATTCATACTGTATATACACACACAGAGACTGACTGGTGATTATAGTTAGTGATAGTTAAAGCTTGATTTGGCCAACGATGAAGCTGAATAAATGAATCTAAAACAATTTGTTTATGCTGACAACAGTCAGTCACACAAAAATGATATTTGGAATTGAAGTAAAGTTTTTGGCAGATCGGTTTATGATTACAATGGCCTATTATATCTGTTTACGAACACAACTGTTTTGAGCACACATAGAAAAAACATTATACATAATTGGAATGGTTACATTTATGGATTCTGCTTCATAAAAGTAGATGCATATGATTTTTTTTCACTTTTTAAGCTAAAATATGAAGCTCTCTGCATTTTAGGATACTTAACGCCTTAGGCAGAGACAGCATGACTTTTATCTCCTCGTCCATCCAGAAATGTGTGGCTTTCGCCCTAGCACCAGTCGTGATGAGATCGATTGTGTGCTGTTCGACTTCCGCATAACAGACAGAAGTGGCGCTGGCTCTAACATATGGAACATGCGCACAACGCCTAGGCCAATTTTGGCCCGATTGGAGCATCTACATGGCTTGGTAAATCAACCACCAGTCATTCTATCTAGGTATGTTTGTCCTACTCGGGGAAAAAAAAAGACTTAAAAAAGACTTAGTACTTTTTCAGTCGGACTAACAAGTTAACATGTATTTCAAAACTCCAGATTTGACTGGACTAAAACAATAAATCAACTTTCACAAACATCATGTAAACCCACTGATTGTGATTGATGTGAGAATGAACTTGACGGTGATGGTGTAACGGGACCGTCATGGTCCGTGACAAGTGTAATATGCGTCATAGGGAGCGGGAACCTGCCAAACAAAACATGCCAGAACAAGGAGCAGAGCAGTACGGAAGAGGCTACAACAACAACAACTACAACAACAGGGAAAAATGGATTCACGTGGATGCAGTGCACCTGACACAATGATTTGATTACTGAATGATTCATCATGCAACTGGGCGATATATGAGGATATTTAGAAAAAGATGGAGGTGAATGGTTACAGTCGGACGCCGCAGCACTGCCAATGTAAAATAAAACACCTCAAGCCTGACTTGAAAAAAAGCCATATTTATTTGAGAGGGATCACAAGACACATTCCTGGTGACGCATTTTAATGCAAGGTGTGGACAGACGTACTAGGAGCTTGCGACTTGAGATCGGATCGCTGAGGACGGTTGTAAAAACCAACTATGAACAGGGTCTCTGTTTGGCCAATGTGACTCCTCTCTTTGGCTTGTACTTGGCCTCCTTGTAGCGTTCTCTGTTCCCACTCCTATAGGCCTCTTCCTTAGACCGACAGAGCTGTTTCACTTCTGCTGTTAACCAGGGCTTGTCATTGTCCTGTAGGTACGCAACTGTCCTCACAAAAGCTGATATATAATGACAGTATCAGTGAATTCATCCAGGCTGTTGGATTCCTGTCTGAAAACATTCAAATCAGTGCAATAAAAGCAGAACTGTAGGTGTTGCCCTCACTTATCCACCTTGTCACTGTTGTAACAACAGGTTTGACCATTTTTAGCCTGTGTCAGTTGGTTGGAGTAAGGTGAATCATGCAATGATCCTAACATCCCAGAGCAGAGCAGGGGGGAGAGTGATATGCATCAGTAATTGCAGTGTAGCGTGAAGGTCCAAGTGTTTTCGCTTCTCTATTATGGCAGGTACCATGCTGTCTGTATTTTGGCAACTCTCTGCTGAGGTTCGCCATTAAAATCCTTCAACACAATAAAAGCAGAGTCTGATCTCCCTCCAGTTGCCTGATCAGCCAGTTGTATTTGTTTGCTGCTATGCATTTGAAATACTTACATACTTGCAGCACTGTTTACATTACCGTAAAACTAAACATGGCATTGTTAAAGATCTATTTTATTAGAATCATGCAATGTTAAATGATATTACAGATCAATGACATTTTATTGTAGTCTCGGTTGGTGGTCCTAAGAACCATGTAATTTCACTGGTAATGGTGTCAGCTACTTCAAAGGTCATCATAACCTACCCAGCAATTTATGGACTAAGTATCCCTAGGAGAGTGGGAAAGATAGAAATTTGGTGGACGCAGACCAACACTTCCTGATTTGAACATTGGCAAGGGGGTTTCCTCTCTATCTATCCATCCAACATGCCCTTTGTCACCTGTTGGTGACACTGGCGGAAAGGTCACAGAATCACCAAAATCTTTAAATTATTCTGGTCACTCAGTGGGTGGTGCTATAAAATTAGTAAAAATATTTAATAATATACGCTGACAGAAGTCAAACTGACATCCCTGTACTAAAAACATACATTTAAAGCATAAATCTGCTTTAAATCTAATGATGATGGTTCTGATATACCTTATCAGACAAAGGTTACCTTTACCAACAGTTCCATAGAATAGCATTATTTATATTTATTTTAGTTATTTATCTCTCTCAATAACATTTTTTAAGCAAACGGGATCCAATTTACGACAACATTTTGTATATAAAAGGCACCAAGATGAAGCCATCAAAACAAATTTAATTATTATAACAATAGTTGTCAATTAATGTATATTTCTCTCTGAAGCTGCAGCTTTGAAAGTGGAGGGAGGTGGAGTGTTGACAAAATGAACTTTTGAATCATAAAGATATACAGTACGCTCACACATACACAGAGAAAAGACACACTGCACACCAGAGCTGGTGACATTTGATCATCTTACACTGCACTAATTTAAGCCAGGTCCCACTTTCTCCCACACAGGCGCGCGCACACACACACACAGTGACTTCAGTTTGAGTCGGCCCTGTTTGGCTCTGTTGTAGATACAAGGCTAATATGAGGCTAATAATAATGAGCAGTCCTGCCCGGCCCTAGGAGAGAGATAATGGGCCCCTGTCAGAGTTAGTCAACTCATGTTGGCTAATTGAGCCTAATGGAAGTGAGCAGTCTGGGCCTATCAGTGCTGACACTGATGGAGGGAACAGTTGATGGATTACTCAACTGTCAATTTCAATGGATCAATATTACTCTCTCCATATTCCTTTATGTATTCTCTGTCAAATTTAAGAGCAATATCCTGTTACGGGGGGATCAAGACATTTAGTTAGACACAAGTAAGTCTTATGTATTAAGTAAAAACTGACAAGTCCAAGTTAAGTCACAACTCCAAAACTTTGAATTTCAAATCCCCAACAAGTCACACCGCATCATGTGACATATTCAATGCCAGGGTGATAATTACAATAATCAGTTTTGTACTCATTAACGACTGTGATTTTTTTGGTAATAAAATAGTTTTGGATGAGCGCCTACAAAAACATAGGGTATCGTATATATAATGGCTTCATTCCAAGTGAAGACAGTCGAGTTTTGATTGGTGGTCTTGTCAAAACTCACATTTGTGACTGGAGCCCACGTTCAGTATGAGAGTCACATATCTAATTTACCTTAAAATTAATAAATATTTATAGTAAAATGAATTTAAACATTTATGTATTGGTTTATATACAACAGAAAGGCGCGTGTCAGATTAGGAAAATCACTCAAACATTGTCACACAGAACTCCATTTAGAAATATGGTGCTTAACATGATCTGGTTTGGCGTTCCACAAAAGCGCCATTAACGACAACACTTAAAACATTTGAACAAAGGTTAGAATCCAGTTTACAATTTGGCTTTACTGAATCCACTAAGCGTCACTTGTGTTCGTTTAAGCACCGATTTATAGCTAGCTCACTCGCTAAACTCACGAACCAACTCCATCGTGATCCCCGTGGACGGAGGTGCGAAGCACCCAGAAGTAAATGGAGAAAGCTGCGGATTTATTTCAATGAGGAGCTGCTTAGTTAATTGTGTTCACGCCGAAATGGCCATTGGGTGTCGCATATACGAACGAAGCATTATTTCGTCTTTGACAATGCGAATACTCAGGTTTAAAAGCGAGCAAGTGTACAATTGAGTGATTTTCCAATGAGGGATGCCGCCCGGTTCTCTATTTCAGGGGAGAGCTGCCTGTATCATACTTGGATATAAACAGCGAGGCACGGAAACGTTTCTTACCGATCATTAAAAGTCCAAACAGGAGCCAAACAGGACAGAGGAGACAATTATCCATTTTCATCGCTGTCTTCATCTACGTGGTATTCTCCTGCTTTTCCCGGTTCCTTTGTGCTGTGTTGGGGGTAAGATCTCCCGCCGCTATGGAGCAATCCAAGCAAACTCACTTCTTCTCTCAGTCAGCGCCGCACGCCGGGTGGAGCCGCGAATCAAAACGTTTGCACACCGCGTTTCCTAATCCAGTAAAAAGAGAGCACGGATCCTGGTCAAGGCGTTCACACGGTCCATGCTGACCCTACACCGAACTGGTTTCATGTGGAAATGAACTGAGAACGAGGGAGAGAGAGATAGGCAGTGAGGAAGGGAGTGAAGCCGGAAGTTAGGTGACGGTCTGGGGAGGGAGAGGGAAGCAGAGAGGTCCCAGGTACAGAGAGAGAGAGAGAAAGAGATGATTGACGAGTGATTGAGGGATTAGAGTAAATTTAAAGAGATATGCTGAGAGAAGGAGAAAGGAGGGATATTTAATCAAGTTGTCCTATCAAATATCTGAAATCATCCGCTCACTGTGATCTACTTTTATTTTTTGCTGGTTCTTCATTATAAACCATACAGTGGATTTCTAATTCCCACACTAACCAGGCCCAATAAGCCTTTAAAAGCTGTCAAAACCCACAAAGAAAGTCATTAATCTGGTCTTCATTTATGCTCTCTGCTACCCTGATCTGTAGTAGTATATGAAAGAAGATTTGATTATTGATAGAATGATTTCATTTCCAGGAACACGAAGCATGCTCACATTCTTGACAAAACAGAAAACCTTTGGATAAATCACAAATTTGCTGAATAATTCTGCTCAAATTTACACTACACGCTACAAAATTATTATCTACTTTTCAAGGGCATTTTAGAGTTTTATTATAAGTAAAAAGAGGCATTTCTGATTCTTCAAATATAGACCTTTAGTCACCATTTGCTCTTTTTGTTCTAGTCAACATAAATATGAAAGCATCTACTGTATTAATGTATATAGATGAATCTGATCATCAGACTGATGTTTTTTTACATTTTTTTTTGGAGGAAGGAATTGAACCAGAGATTCATTTTTACTGTACAGTGAATGACATATTTTTCATTCGAGCTTCAGAGAGGAATCCTTGGGGATTCGGTGTATTATAGGTGTCAAAAGACTTGTGGGATTTCCCAAAGTTTCTCTTCCATTTAACTTTTGAGAATAACTCTATATCGCTGAAATGTAAGCATCAATGCAAAAGTCTCTAAGGTAAAAAAAAAAAAAAAGGGGCTTCTGTTATTGTTTTTCTGGGGTAAATTGTGAATGTTTTGGCAAGAAACTTGTCATTTTTATATACTTATGGGGTTTGAACTGGGATTGACCCCAGTTTCATTTTGCCTGGCTCATGTTGTGTATTTACTCAGTGCTGTTGTTGATGTCAAGGGGGAGAGCACAGAGACTCACAGGACCTGAGAGGAGGTCAGACCTTTGACTTTGTGACCTGAAGATCAAAGGTTAAAACTTCATGGGTAACATTTCAGGATCACCTGCATTTCAAATGTGTGTGTGGCATCAATAAAGCGTGTGTGTGTGTGTGTGTGTGTGTGTACAGTATGTGGGCTCAACACCTAGCATGTGTTGTCACTCGACATCTGTTCACACACACCCATCCAAACACACACCCACACCCACACACGCACACAGAGGATACAGTCTTATCTAACTGCCCTATATTTCCTACCAGTCGTTAACCAGGCTCATGGGGTCTTGGCGCTGGAAGTGGTTTTACTGGCTTTAATAGTCTGTATTCACTGTCAGTGTGCCGCTGTAACTTCTGTAACTCATCTTAATCATCTGGAATCTTTATAATGTTCTTATTGCAATGTTATCAATGTTCTGCTTTCACTCCCATTTGTTTGTGAGTTAACAGTCGAAGTATAAGATATTTGATGGAAAGTTGGACCATGTAAGGTGTGATAACTGTTTGAAGTACGCAAAACTGTCTAAGTCATTCAGGAATCTGTAACTAAACTTTGCTGAAACAGAAACAAAACAATGCTTAGCGACCTTACACGGTTTGATGGCAGGTCGACAATAGGTGGCGCCACAGCGACCTGAAATGGTCATGGCTGGCTCCTAGTATTTTTAGTATTGTTACATTAGCACTTGAGTGCATTACTATTCAGATTATTCATTAGCTTGATCTACAATGGACATAGTATAGAAGAAATAGGAAAAGGTCTGTTGTCATAACTAATATACAGTACTGTTTATCAGTTTAAGTATTTATTGGAATTTGTCCCTGCTGGTTTGTTCGATAAAATGTCTGCTGCTATTTACTGGACATGTTGAAAACTGCCTTCAATTATTACTGTTAAATGTGAACGTTTTGCTGGGTCAAGTATGCACTTGGAGGAAAATAACACAAAACATTTCTATCGATAGATCGATAGAAATGCTGTCGATCTATCTATCTATCTATCTATCTATCTATCTATCTATCTATCTATCTATCTATCTATCTATCTATCTATCTATCTATCTATCTGTCTGTTTGTCTAAATATATATTATATCTCCAAATCCCTCTCTCAGCTACTTCACATTATGGTCTTTAGAGACTGTTTAGAGACTTTTCCAAATGTTCCATGGATTGTGTTTTGGAAATATATCAAATAATAATAATAATAATAATAGTAATAATTTAGTGAGCTAGTTTGGATATAACTTGCCATAAAATCACAGTGCCTTTTATTAAATTGTGACACATCACTTTAAAACATTTTTCAGGACCAGTTACCTTTTTATGAAGGGATTTCCCCAAACAATGCTCTCCAGTTGTCCATCAGCATGGTTCCTTATCAGTGTATTTTAATGCAAATTTCTGTGAATAAAAAGCATTTTTTTGCAGCTCTGGCATGGCTCAGAGCTCTGTGAATGTTTTCTGCGTCCTATTGAAACTATAAATCTTCTTTTCATTTGAGACCTCCCTCCGCTGTCTGCTAAAGGGCCATAAAGATTTTTAGGATCTATCCATCTCCTTTTTTTAAGGTAATTACCTTTTTGGGAATTAGGCTCATAACTCATTCTGAGAGAACTATGGAGATGCAATAAATTTCTACAAAAATGTAACATGGATTTAAAATTACTGGACTCTGGACTTGTGGACTACATTTCCTCAAATGTATTGAGGTTTGGAATAGTGTTTTATAAGATTTTTTAAAAATGATTTGCTTTCTAAAACTGTCAAATTTCAATATGCTGATGCCAGAATTTTTTATACTAGCCTATAGCCATGTTGTCTTTTCTCAGTGAAGACCATTCCCTTCCAAAATTCTTTTTTTTTTTTTATTCATCTTGAACCGATGCAATATTTTTTAGATACAAGGCTTTTACCTGACAACTATGATGCATATCATTCAATTATAGAACATACATACTATCAGCCACCAAAAAAGTTATTTTTTTAGACCTTATGGTCAAAAATTCGCCCATGGAAATAAAATGTTCCTAGAATGATTCCTTATCATGGGTTATTTTTCCACATTTTTAACACACCAATCTCAATGTTCCATCCTTCTTACAGCCACATAGTCTGAGTATTACAGACTACACATACATTCAAAAGCTGATATTGATCTAAAATCAGTCTCACCTCAAAGGCAAAGGTTCTGCTGTACATGGCGGATGCAGAAAACATAGACAGGTCGCCATCTAGTGGGAAGAATGGGAAAAGCTATCAACATAGAGATTGCAAATTCTAAAAAGTGATATAATATACGAAATCTGACTGAAAAGCCCCCAAAACGGTTGTAAAAGATGAAAGAAAATCAGAAAACAAGTATTTCTGTTTATTTTACTTTATAAGCTGGGTTCAATTTTCAAGTCTGAACTCGATAGTGTAAAATTGTAATTAGAGCCCCCTCTACTGGGTGATATGGGTCAGTGAGCGTTTGCGATAGATAGATAGATAGATAGATAGATAGATAGATAGATAGATAGATAGATAGATAGGTAGGTAGGTAGGTAGGTAGGTTGGTAGGTAGGTAGGTAGGTAGGTTGGTTGTAGGTAGGTAGGTAGGTAGGTAGGTTGGTAGGTAGGTAGGTAGGTAGGTAGGTAGGTAAGTTGGTGGGCAGGTAGGTAGGCAGGTTGGTTGGTAGGTAGGTAAGTAGGTAGGTAGGTTGGTTGTAGGTAGGTAGGTAGGTAGGTAGGTAGGTAGGTTGGTTGGTAGGTAGGTAGGTAGGTAGGTAGGTGGGTGGGTAGGTGGGTAGGTAGGTAGGTAGGTAGGTTGGTTGGTAGGTAGGTAGGTAGGTAGGTAGGTGGGTAGGTAGGTGGGTAGGTAGGTTGGTAGGTAGGTAAGTTGGTGGGCAGGTAGGTAGGTAGGCAGGTTGGTTGGTAGGTAGGTTGGTAGGTTGGTTGTAGGTAGGTAGGTAGGTAGGTAGGTAGGTAAGTTGGTAGGCAGGTAGGTAGGTAGGCAGGTAGGTAGGTAGGCAGGTTGGTTGGTAGGTAGGTAAGTAGGTAGGTAGGTTGGTTGTAGGTAAGTAGGTAGGTTGATAGGTAGGTAGGTAGGTAGGTAGGTAGGTAGGTAGGTATGTA
>OMNV01002888.1:2898-55187 GCA_900303265.1 Brotula barbata
AGTCTGAAGAAGACAAAAGAGAGTAAAAAAAAATGGCGTGGCCACATGTTATCTCCATATAGCTTGGTGGAGAAGAGAAACACTCACTGATTTTTGTTTTCTATGTCTAAGGCACAGACATTATCATGATTAGGCGTAGGTCGCCATAGCAACTGGAATGAAATGTTTTTTACATCCTCTGAAAGCTGCTCTTTAAATCTTCTATTAAACATAAATCTCATTTATATATCGAAAATAAAACTGGATACACAAACTTCATCTCAGTCATACACAACCGACTTAACTGGAACCTGTTAACTCTTATCACGCGCGATGAAAGGTTACTGTCATGTGTGTCTCTCACCCTGTCCGATCATGTAAAAGGAGTGTAAAATGGCGTTGCCGAGGTCTGAGGCGGCAGGCTCAGACTCGGAGGATTTCACTGATCCTGACTCAGTAAAGGGGGATGGACTTCTGTGGTTTGAACCTCTGGCCGTCAGCTTTCCTCATTAAACAGCAGTGGTTTTCCTCTATTGATTTTCTTTTAACAATACAGCAAAGAGGATCTTGTCAGTGGGCCCAGAATGTCCACCATCCTCATTATCTTCATTCCATTGGGGTGGAAAATCATCATGGAAAACCAATTTTAGTCCCATAAATTGAGAAATGATGGTAGCCAGCTCCTCACAAAGGTCTGACCGTTCCAGCACAAAGGGTTGAGAGTAAAAGGAAAAACCGGTGTCTCCACGGTAACAGAGACTGAGGTAATAGACTGGGAGAAATGGATGTGGAAGGGTAAACATGTGGTAATGACTGTGCCTTACTCTGAGTTAATGGGCAGTAGGAAATGTAAAAAAAAAAGAAAAGATGAACGAAATCCACTTTTTGCTTTGTATAACTGGAACTTCCTTTTGTATTATTTTGTATGATTATTTTGATATTGTGGATTAATCCTCTTTCGTGCCATTGGTTCACCTGAAATCCAACGACCAATAAAAATGGGATTTGAAATGCTACGTGTCTTTCGTCCCATCATTCCTGTGTACACAGCAACTTATTGGAACATTCCAGATCTTGCACCCAAACTCACACTCACACAAATATATATACACTCCTCGTTCCCCCGAGGTCAGAAGCAACCTCTGTGTGTGAACGTTGTAAACATTATCATGCATAGTTTTGTGGAAATCGTAGCTTTCTTTTCTTTGCTCAAATCTCAGAGGATCCTAGTTTGACATACTTGGTTGTCAGCCAACCAGAGTGAGACCACAGCAGCTCCATGTGCCGTCCCTCTTACACACACACACACACACACACACTCATACAGGGGAACACACACTTTTTCCTGTCTGCTGAAAGGAGCTTTTGTGCTGAGACATTTATTCTAGTACAGGGAAAGGGCAACAACCCCCCCTCTCTCACACACACACACACACTGTTGAGGGCGGTAATGTAATGATGGAGCCTCCAGAGCAGGTCTCTAATCCATTTTTCCTCCGTCGGGCCTGAAGATCCCAGTGGAACACCCAACATGGCAAAACAAACACACACAACCCTCCATCTATGCCCCCCTCACAAAATGCACACACTCACACAATCTGTGTGTCTCTGACTCCCTGCCTCTCTCACCCCCTGCTGCATCCAATCTCCAGTCTTTTCATTCTTCACCAGTCTCCACCCTGTTCTCTCCTTGGCTCCCCCTCCCCCAACATTTGACTGGATGATTTTGCTGAAAAGATGAGTCATTGAAAATATGACCCAGATCCCACAAATCTCTCTCACTCTCTCTTTCCCTCAATCTTTCAAAAATGAACAACAGAGGCATGGGGGAGGGATCATGATCATGTAAAATGGCCGCTGTCCTCCACCCACATCTGAGACCCTCCCCAACTCTAATCCTGCATTACCATGGTAACGCCAGCTGCTGGAAAGCGTCAGGCCTGCATTACAAAGAGGTGCTGGGGGTGGGCAGAAATGTCAAAAAAAGGGCCATTACATCCACAATGAAACTGAATGAGGCCAAGGAAGGTGTGTGTGCATTTGTGTGGGGGCTGTACAAAGCTAAGAGGGGTTAAGAGGTAGAAGGAGGCGTGTGGGCGGGGCGGGGCGTGTGGGTCCTGTCTTTGATTAGAAAATACCTCATCATTAAAGAAACTGCACAAGGCCAAAGTGCTGAGCTGATAGGAATCCACTCATCCTCCTCTCGCTTTTTTCTTTCATCTCCTTCTCACTCATCTGCATGCCTGCAGCCTGTGTGTGTGTGTGTGTGTGTGTGTGTGTACCTTTCACCTGGTGGCCTCCCTACTGCCCCTTTCACTGTATCAACTCTTCTCTTTCCTTTGCTCATTTGTCCAGTCAGTCAGCGGGTCAGTAGGTCAGTCAGTAATCTGTTTATGGGAAATGAAGAGGATGAAGAAGAGCGTGACTCACTATGACAGATCAGTAGTCGGGACAAGAAGGCCACTTTCCCATCAACGCTATGCAGTGTATCGACGAGTCTGCAGAAAATCAATTGAGAGCCCAACACTTGTGCTGCTGTAGGTTTTGGGTTGTTTGTCAGCAGGATATCTGCAGAGCAAACAGACTGAACCAAACGAGCCTCGAGCTGAATTGGATTAAATGCTGATGGTGATACTGGTGTGGGAATTTTGTCATTAAATGTGTTCACTGAGTTACACTCAATCATCATCCATTTTGGAAGTTTTAATAGCTCATTTGAGGCACTATACGCAGTCATTTGAGCGTTATTCTTCTTTTCAGATTAATCAGAACAGCATGTGTACTGAAAGAAGAGGTTGAAAGATTTTTTACATTTTAAACCTTTAACAATTAACGTTGGTTAAGGCATTGAAACAGTTCAGGGTTGGGGTTTTTTAAGGACTTTGTATAAATAACCTTTTCACATTAGTAACTATTAATAATTGATTTAAAAAACATTGAAAATATATTTATTTTTAAATATGTTGTGACTAAAAAACAAAAATCCATTTCAGTACCTTTTTAAGTTACGTAGAATATTTTATTTCCATTCCATCTACAATAAAGACTATTGTAGATGTGTTGGGCATCATTTTATAAAGATTGTTGATATTTTTGGAAACTTTGGGTATTTGATTGGAAATTCAACTAAATAGCTGAGTTGAAAGGGATATTTGCATACACAATTACAATATATGAGACAAATGTATAATCTCTCTGTAAAGTCTAGACTTTTTTGGTATTTCTGATTTATTATGATTGGTACAGCAGAATGACGGGAAGGACAGACTGGTCGCCCCAAGTCCAGACATTTTATAGATCACTGTCTGCACTCGTGTCGGGACATTATTCACTACCTGGTACATTTAGGCCAAATTCAACAAAATTTATGAGTATAAGATTTAATGTTAGAAAAGACATCATTAAGATAATATATTAATAAGTTGTTTTCTTTGTTAAAGAGTATGAACATATATCGCTCAAATATACATATATTGTGGTTTAATATGACTCAAACTTCCTCCTCTGGTCCTGTGCTGTAGCCTACAGTGAGGCATGTAAACACACTCATTAAAAATATTCACACCCATTAAAAATACACATTAATAAAACACACAAACAACACTGGAGAAGGAGAGGAAACAAAAACTGTCTGGGGAGGAAAAGCTGCTTTACACGTCTCTGAGGGCAAGGGCTTTAATTCACACATGCACACACACATTTGGTCTGATCGCAAATGAGCCAAGCATGCACAGCTTGTGTGTGTGTGTGTGTGTGTGTGTGTGTGTGTGTGTGTGTGTGTGTGAACCAGCTGGAAGCTCCGATATGAATGAACATATTGTATATTGTACAGTTACAAACAATAACAGGAACATGATGCAGAGGTGATGTTTGTCCTCTTAGGTGTTCCAACAGATATGAAGGTCGTGTATGGTTCACATCTCCCCCATGAATTCCATTCACAGTCACACCAAAATCCCACTCAAACACCATAGCACATAAGAATCATTAAAACTGTGGCTATATCAAGATACACAGCATTTAAAATCCAACCTTAAATGATTTTCCTGTGAATTCTTATTCATTCCAAGCATTTTCTACATTCATAAACTCCATCCTGTAATAATTCTCTGCATTCCTGTCTGGTCCACTGCTGAGCCTGAGGACAGCAGGACTTCATTGTTTTTTATCAGATAATTTTGATGCGTTCATACCATGTAGTAATTCCCATTATCACCACATCTATAACGGGATTACCGTTCATGACACTTTAATACTGGTAATTCCTAGGAGGAGAGATGGATATCCTGCTGGAACCACATACACACCACAGTCTAGAAATTCAAAATGCCAAAGTTGTCATTCAAGATGGCGGTTACAGGTATTGCAACGTCGCTAGTCCACAGCCATCCTGAATGTGCTTTTCCAATCATTTGAACACGTTGAGCACTTGAACGCGTCCTGGTAATGGGTCGTCATCCCATCGGTCCGATTTCAACCACGTAGTCTGACCACAGCATTTCTCAAAGCGAGCCTCAATTAAAAGTGAAAAAGAACACTGTTTATGAAAGTAGCCCAAAAACTAACCAGCCAGTCACTTACCAATATGTCGTGATGATAGTTTGTTTGAATTACCCTGATATTTTTTAATAAAATAGTCCTATTAGTACGTTAGCGTTACCCCAATTAGCAGTGGCTGCGTCCGCTAGCACTCAGCTAGCCCAGCCCATTTAAAACAACAGCCCAAGGCGACACAATGTGCTAGCATGCTAATACGAATGCTCTTGATGTACCAACAATGGCAAGAACGTCAAAAGCAGCCAATAAACCAGTATTTGCAATCAAAAAGATGGGTTGAAAACGAAACCCCTCCACACTAGCAGAAATAAAGCACATTTGAAAGTTACTTGCCTGATTAACAAAACATATGTTGCCTTTTTAAAAATCGGTCAAAATAGCACATCTAATGGAGGCATCTTATGAAATGCATTGACGTTGGAGAATCTGCAGCATGTTGACTCCTCCTAGATACAGAAGAAGAGCTTTTGTAATTATGAAATTACAACTTGGACCAAAGCAACAAATGAACTATTTATTATTGCTCGTTAGGTTTGTCTGGGAAACTGCTTTGAAAAATCCATAAATGGGTGAATAAAGGTAACTGCATGTTACAAAAGATAAGTAATTATGTTTCCATTGCAAAAAATCTCATGGACTAAATAAATTGATCGGCAGGGGCAACACAGCTAAATCTTTGATCGCTTTGATTGTCATTTTTGTGAATAAAAATACTAAGCTGCATAATCACAGCAAATAGTCTATTACAACAACAAATACATCAACATACATCCACGACCTTCATCTTCTCACAATGTTAAGATTTGCAATTCTGATTTTGTATTTTTGCTGAATAAAATGTGTTTTACAATGTTAATAACTATTTGCAGTGCACATAGGTCAACAAAAGACCGAGAAATGAGAGACGATGTGTGATTTACAATCAAGTTATTGTTCTGTATTTACAGTTTTTCATTCTTGACAGCCTGGCTGGTGTTTGTAAGATGCTGGAGCTGATTAACGACCATTTCAGACTCACACTCACACAAACAGTAACACCCATGACTAAAACTATTAGGATCCGCAGGCTAAAACAGGACTTCATGTGGTACTTTTACAGGCTGAACACGTAACAGAAAGGGATGAGTGTGTGACTGAGTGTATGTGTGTGGAGAAGTGATTTGTCACACTTGGAGCACACTTGGCTGAACAAAGAAGCCCCCTCACTTAGTAACATCATGAAGCCAGCTGTCCTTACACCATGATTGGTGGAAATCACCCGCTTGGTCATGTGATTGGTGCATAGCCAAAGGGCTGTTCTCATGAGTCTGCACTTTTTTAGTGCGAGAGGGAGGATGGGCCAGGGAAAGAGTGAGAGAGAGAGAAAGAGAGAGGCACAACAGTAAATAGCTGGAGAATCAAAAATGAAAAACCTTGTATGAATGCAAATTGATCCCAAAACTTTATTAGAAAAACTGTGGCTTCACACTTGACAGGCAAAGATTCAGAGGGGAGCGCTAGCTTTTGTATTTTGTAAAAATATATTTGTAAACCTGAAAAAGTTCAACCCCATTTATTAATGCAAAAAAGATGAAATCAAAGAAAGTCACAATGTCAGGGCCAGAACATGACTGTCTGAATGTGTGTTGTCTACAGAGGCACTGATCGTTTTGATGTGGTGTGACGTGTGACAGGTCTGCAACCTACATGAGCAAATATGACAACAGATGGAAGAAAACGCTTGGAAACAAAAATCTGGAAGTAAAAGATTCTGCACCAAAATGTATGACTGTAGTTACCGGGTGTGTACATGTATGTATGCATGTGTGTGTTTGTATGTTAGAAGCGTCTGTAGTAGCGGTGTGGGGGTCCATAGTGCATTGGCATGTCCATGTTAGGTTGATGATGGTTATGATTGACAGGAGGGTTGCGGTGGTTGTGATTGTGGTGGTAATTATTGTTGTTATTGTTCAAGGGGAGCAGTTGTGGCAGAGGTGGAAAGTACGGCCCCAAGGGCAAGGGTGGGAGAAACATCTGGGGAGCTGGACCGTAACGGGCAGGTGGAGGGACAAATAAGGGCACTTGGACCTGGGGCTGAGGAGGGGGGGCCTGGGGGTTCGGCGGCAGTTGGTTGTCGAGGGGTGGACCAACTCGCGGTCGTTTGGAGTCTGTGGTGGACTCTAAGGGAGGGCCAACCCTCTTCCCTGAATTATCTGACAAGAAAAGCAAAGAGACAGAGAGAAGTTGTTGAAGTCTTTGTTGAGTCTCGACTGGAAAGTTTGGATCAACACACTTAACACAAACATGTCACAACGCTATCACAGGAAACCTCCCCGGCAACTGCTGCTGCTCTTTACTGTTATCAACAGTCAAAGTTAAAAAAACAAACATGAAGCACCAGAGAGGAAGAATAATGTTGCTTGTACAATGTAACAACTTCTCACTCTATTCTCTATGCAGAGACATCAGTATTCATGTCATTACCCATCCAGAGCCCAGAGTGGCAGCAGTGTAAATACTTTAGTTTATGCAGATACATGGCAAGACATTAGGTAAACGTTCACAATCAAACAATCAGAATATGAAAAAATGTGACCTATGTGGAACTGTTGTGGGTGCCGGACAGGCTGGTCTGAGTACGTCAGAAAGACAACAATCTCTACATTAAAAACAAAAACATTCAGTAAGAGTCAGATCTGCAGGGAGAAATGCTTTGTTACAGTCAGAGGTCAGAGAATGGTCAGACTGGTTCAAGCTGACGGGGGAGGCCACAACTCAGACCTCCTCTCTGTAAAACCAGTGAGCAGAAAAGCATCTCACAATGTAAATGGAGTTCATTCATATGGTGCTTTCTTGTCTGGAGACCAGTCAAAGTGCTTTAAGATGTTTGTGTCAGATTCACACACCAACACTAAGCGTGTTTCACCTGCTTTGACTTAGGATCTTTCTCAAACCTTTGACTACTCCCTAAGACACACCACTCCTAACAACATGTGGACCCTTGAAACATCAGAAGAACACATCGAGTTCCACTCCTATTAGCCAAGAACAAGACTCTACAGTGGACACTGGCTTCCTGAAACTAGAGATTGAAGATTGGAAAAACATTGCTTGGTCTGATGAATCTCAATTTCTGCTGCGACTCCTGTGATTGTACGGTACAATTTGGTGTCGGCAGCGTGAATGAATGGACCCCATCTCCCTCTTGCCGAACAGTTAAGGCTGTAGTGGTTGGCTGAGCTCAGCTGGATTTGGGTCTTGGTCAGATCATGTTACACATTTATGTGATCATATCTTAGCCTGATTCATGGACAGACATTAGTTATTGGTGTGCATAAACATACTGACCCATGTTGTGTCCAAACTTTGCTCCACAGCAGCAATCGTTGATTCTGTGCACTGCACCCAAATTTAATACACATTTACATACGTTGGTCACAGTGGGCTGTAATGAGACATGTATCGCCAATCTGTTGCCAAGCTCGAGCTGATTCAGCTCATTGTGTAGCTTCTGTACAGCTGTTGTTCTGAGAAGTTTCCCCCCAGTGTAACAGCTGGAACTCCGTGCTGGTTAAAGCTGAACACTAAGTACTGACCTGCACACTTCTTACTCAGCTCAGCCTCTCCTTCCTTCTGGATCTCCTGAATGATTCGCTCATCATCTTGCTGAAATATGCACAGAGAAGTCTTTGTCAAATTTTGCAATGAGATCAATACATACAATACAGAGATTAATGATGTTTGTTTTATCAAAGATGAAATGGGGGACTGCGCTAATGCTCGTGGTCAGTTCAAGCTGTTTTGTAATTACATTGCTGCAATCTGAATCACTTGCATTTCGCAGTATGACCGAAGATGGACAAAATAACATCTATGCCATATGATAATCTAATACTGCTAATTGTTAAAGCCTGTGTAATTTGATCGTTAGGTTGGTGATGTTGTTGTTATTGACTGTGTTATACAGTAATTCTTTCAGTTACCAGACAATGTCAGTTAAACAACTCCTTTCTGTCTTCGCTGGCTTTGATGCCTGAGACGCTGCCTCGTGTTAAGTTAGTTTTGGATTAACTGGGGTTAGGTGTCCATAATGCAGGATGCTGGTTATCCTTGTTACAGTGATATGATGTGGACATTAGCAGAAGTGTGTTTGGATGGATTTTCGTTTGACAAAGAAATCCATTAAACAAAGGCTGTTAATCCTATTCAGCTGCCCTCCATTGGCCCTCTGGCAGGAAGTATTTAGCCTGGGCTTGGCTCTGTCTTTCAGAGGAGCTTTTGGCCTGCTCTGGTGCTGTAGGGTTGCTGGACCAGCTCCAGGTGACTAGCTGGTTGGGGACTAATTGCTGCTTTTGGTTGCCAGTAATAACACAGCCAGGGCACCGTGGGCTCCCATGGAGTCAGATGGTCATGGTTAGAAAGTGTGTGTCGGTGTGTGAGAGTGCATATGATGAGACTCGTGACGTGACTGAAGGCCATGTCCAGACAATTCCAAATCAAAGCAGAAAGTACAACTGTGACGTTGGTGTAAGAATAGTCATACGAACCTTGATACTCACATTACAGTGCAGTCCAAACGAAAATAATAAACTTGTTTATCTGCACAAAACCCACCAACAATATAATAAAAACTTTCATCTGTTTAGTTTCACACTTTAAGCACGTGTGTGCGAGTACCGTAGGGTCAGTCCAGAGGGAACACTTGCGACAATGCCTGCAGGGGGCGCCAGGTGAGCGAGCGTGCTGGCAGAAGTGGTTGTAGCCGGTGATGGGATCTCGACAGAGGTAGCACATGAAGCTGCCACAGCGGCAGGACATCCGGTTGCAACCCTCTGACTTGACCAGGCCCGTTCCACATTTCACACAGTTCCTCACCCGGGCTGCAGTCATGCGCTCCTCACTGAGCGGGGAGGACAAAAAGAGACATGCATGACAGTATGCCAAGGACACATGTCTCTAAAGGCTAAGGCAGACAAACATTGTCGTATGAATCACAATGAGCTTGAGTTGCTTTTTTTTTGACCTTGACATCTGATGATACATTTTGTTTGCTGAGTGGATTCAGTCACCGAAAGGTTTGGCTTCAGGGTCAAACACACATTATCCTGGAAACATTTGCATTCCACTAGTTTGCACTATGACTACATAAAAAAAATACAAGTGAATTTTTTTCATTTGTGCAATTTACAGTTTTTGCTTACATACTGCATTTCCACATGTAAACACTATGAAACATAAAACACATCAAATCAGATATCATCAGAGACATTTGGACCAAATGAGGAAGTAATTATGCACTGCACATCCATATATAACAATCAATAAATCCACAAGCTGGAATTTCTTTGCCTTCTGGGACCAGTAGGTAGTTTTCCATGATGCCATGTATTTATTGGATTTTAGATAGCATCCTCAACGCAAGGACAGAGAGCCTTCTGGATTGGGGTGCGTGCTTGTGCAAGAGGATATCCTGTGTTAATGATAATAACGTACGCCCATGACTTATGATGTTAAGGAAAGGACCGTTATATTACTGGCTGTGGTTCAGGTGCTACTCTTTATATAATTTGCCTATCTTTAAGTGATAATCCTAAACATTTGTTGTTTAACAGAATTAATAAAAAAAATCAACATTTGCTGATGTTCATGAATGGATTTTTTGTTGTGAAAGTAATATGTGATTTTTTGTTTTGTGACGTATTAGCATTTTTCAGAAATTGTGTCTGACCTGACAATCTCAGTGAAATGATGGAGGCAGCCCTGAGTCCCGTTAGAGTTTCAGTGAAATATGAGAAGTGTTACGGAGGCTGCTCCAGTCCAATAGGTGGCAGCATGTTTTTTGCTATCTGCAAATCACCAACATGCCAAAATCTGATGCCTGGGCAGATCAAATTCCCCTTGCATGAATAAGGTATAAGATATAAACATGTTTATATCTTTATTTCTCCTTAGATGGCTGGTAATCTTTGACCAAACTTTCAACACCACAACATCACCAAAGATTAAGGATCAAGGAAAAACAGCCACCACGAGAGAAAAAATGATATAAAACATGCAGAGACTAACATGTAAATATGACTTATGTCTTGAAATACTCATGCTGCAACAGTGCATGCATTTCGTATGAAATTCTAGCAAGCGACTGCTGTTATCCTTTCTACCATTTGTTGCTGATCACAATAACTAATGTAGTGATTTTCCCCAAGCTCAGACTAGTGGACTGGACTGACTCTTACTGTGTTCTAATAAAAAGGCCAACGCTAACTAAAGGTGAGTTGCTCTAACCTGCTGCACTGATCTCCCTACCAGGCCACTTCCTGCCTCTTTCAGCACCAGGAAGTAAGATCTCCAAAAAGCACAAAACAGGAAACACTGCCTGTGGGCCTGCTGGGCCTGCAGGAAGCAGCCGTCCCTCTCCACTTCCTGCAGTACTGTCTGGGAAACTGATGTGTTTACCCAGCATCCCCTGTGTTGAGGGGGAGCAGGACAACAGGGTGGGAGAAGAGAAAGATTGGAGGAAATTCTCTTCAAACTTAACATTTGATGGCAACGAACGCTCTACTCTTGTCCCCTGTGGAGCTACATGAGAGATTTGTGGGAACCTCAGTACGCAATATTGTTTCAATCAGAGAGAAATTGCTGGCATCACTAGGTGCATCAACAAAATTATTCTTAAAATATCTACGTGTTAATAACTATGAAACTAGCCACTGTCTGTGTTTAAAAAAAAAAAAGAAAAGTCTATTGAGATGTGAGGAGCACAAAAATATGGTGCATTTTTTTGATTTAGATTTCAATAGAACGACCAAAACTCCACCCAGGGACCATAATGATTCTCTGAAGTTGACGTCTCAAGCTGGTGAAGGCCTGAATCCAGCAGAGTGTCACATATGTGATTTTGATACATCATCACTTTGACAAGCACTATTCAGCTGTAGTGTAACTAAGGAGTCCGGTTTGTTCCTTTAAGACACTTACAACAGCACCCTCATGCGGATCTCATCCCTCTCCAAGACCTGCTCACACGTCTTCCCCACGTGCTGCTTCCACTGGACATGGCACTTCCTGCAGCTCTCCTATATTTTAGGGAGACGGGGGACAAAAGGACAGGGGTGAGGGAGACAGGTAAGAGTCAAATCATCGCTGCTCCACCACCCATCAGTTCAGTCAATGCTCAACCGCCATCTAACACATGTCGTCAGACTGTCCTGTACAGATTCTGCTCTAAATGCTGCTGGTGCCTCCACTGCGGGGCCCTGCACACACAGCTACAGTAGGTGTGGCTCTCGGCACATGTGATTGTGTCAGTGAGTGTGTCCTCACAGCAAGAGTCCGATGTGCTCGATGCCGACTGCTTGGTTGCCTGGTAACAGCGATCCCATCACCCCCCCCCAACCTCCCAACGTCTACCCTCAGTCTGAAATGTTTTACCCCTCAGCTGAAGGACGTGTAGGGGACACGGCCTCTCCGTTCTCAGTGGTACAGCAAAGAAAGTGCTAGCAGAGAGTGAACGCTCCCACTCGATTGTGTCATGTTTGATTGTAAGAAACAGTTCAATTAAATTTTTTTAAATAAAAGATTTCAACAGCAAATATTGCATCGCACAAAACAAAACCCAATCATTTTTGATGAGGAAACACACTTCAGATTTCAGTTACTGGTTGCCAAGTAACAGTTTTATCAAGACTTAAATCACTTCACCGCTCAGCACAGAATGATGCATGGAGACACACTCTCACATGTCGTCTCTCTCACACACACTCTCACACACACACACACACATACACACACACACACACACACTGGAGTGGCCTCCCAAGCTAAGCCTTAGCTAAGTGACGCCATGATAAATATTTGACGCGCTCATGTAATATTGAAGAGCGTGATATATGACAGCTGATGCAGCACAGTATGATCTATGTCATCGCGGCCTTTGACTCAGGATGGAAGCTGTGCACTGCTCAGAAACACCCTCCTTCACGTCCTTTGGCCTTCTTACACGCCCTACATTTTGCCAGTGTGTGTCTGTGTGTGTTTGCCTACCACAGGCTCATTCACTTGGACAGCTGGGCTGTTCTGCTGTGTGTGCAAGGTCAGCCAAAGGGTTGGGAACTGGGCCGAAAAAGCCAGAGTTTTGGCTGGCATGTAGAGAGCTTCTACAGACTCTAAAGGCCCTTGTTTGCCTTTGTGGAGACAAAAGACACACCTACGATCGCCAAGCAACAGAAGACCACGTTTCTAAGACAATTCAAGATCAATATACGGTATGCACAATTATATGGAGTCTGTGACTTATTGGGGACTGTTCAACTGAGAACAGCAAGAGAGCCGGGTGTCTGGATAAAATAGTGACTCTCTCCCTCTTTCATGTCCTCGTCTTGTGCCAGCTAAGTGTGGGTTTTGGGGGACGGGGGTGTTTCTGTTTTGCAACCTAAGGGGTGAAATGGACTTCACCAAGAGAAAAAAAGCAGGATTTCACAAAGGCAGCTGGACAGAGGGAGAAGTGGACCAGGGAGGGGAACTCATGGAGTGGGCAGAGTGGGTAAAGATCACCCCCTAGTGGTAAACTATGACACAGACAGCTGACTGAGTGTGGTCTGAGAAGGATTGGACACACCTGAACTGTTGCAGCATGAGCATTGCTGGATTTGAGTACATCTGAGAAAATGAAAATGGCTGAAATGTGACAAATTAAAAGCACACTGGAACAGAGTGTGTGTAGCCATTATACTATACTCTCCAAACATGACCGTTCATATGCAGCCTCTCTCCACTCACTGTTTCCTCCATCCTGTTCTTCTTTCTCGAACTCTCTCACTATCTTCAATCATTACACCTTTCATGTCCACCTTCTTCTCCTCCCTGGTCGTCCCTCTTTCCCCCATCTTCATTCAAGCCTCACTTTCTTCTGGATCTCTCCTTTCTGTGTCTCTGTTCTTATGGTGCAGGCTGCAGCAGCCCTTATAAGGCAGCGGAGCTTCTGATTGGGAGGCTGCCGAGCGAGTGCGTGAGTGTGTGCATGATATTTCTGGGGAGGTGGCTTTTACTGCAATCAAATCTGTGTGTGGAGCAAAGGACGGGGGGAAATTCAGCCAGAGGTGGAGACGTTTGTCATGTCCTATGGTGTAATACAGCTCCCTCGGAAACTGATGAGGAAAGCAGCACATTCGAGGAGTGCTTAGTGCACCAACAACACTTACAGGCGCACAAAATGGTTGGTGGTTCACCACTTTCCACAGAGTTGCAGCTAGTTTCCTACAAAAATCTTCCAATGGCCTACATTCCTCTGCTATAAACTAGTTTTGCACATGGCAGAAACCAGTCCGTCTAAAAAGCCCTCACGACTACATGTGGAATACATAACTATCTGCTTGTGTGGAGGTCAGACGGAGCCAGGGGAAAAACGGTGAACGAGAATGACAGGAGAATCTGGGTCAAACATGATCTGAAGCACATTTGAAATGGTGAAGGGAGTGTGTCCAGTCAGTAGGAGACCAGTGATAGAGGAGTGGAAAGTGTGCCCAGCCAATGAGGGCACAACGTAAAAGGAGGTGGGTGGGCCCAAGGAAGTGTGTCAGTTACATAAAAATGAAGCTCCTCCCTGATAATCGAACGAGCGAGCTGCTGGACTTGCAGGGAAACAGTGAGCAAGTGAAACAAACACACAAATGGGAGACACAGTCAGGCCCATTTACATTGATTTTGTTTTTATGCTCTCTCTGTGATAATATATGGCTTTAGGAAGGAGTGAAAATGAATCAGGGTTCTTTGACAAAGCTGGGCTTGTAAACCGCAAGATGCAATATCTTTCATCTCTGCCGTTGACAAGCATAAGCCTTATTCATTTTATTACACAAGACAAATGTTGACCCAATTCTGCTGTTCTGACTTATTAAGAATAGACACATCTGGATCATGTCTAACACTTTATGTAAGTGTGAGGTTGTGTGGGCGTGTGCGAGTCACTAATGGGGTGCAGCTGTGCAGGGACTATGAACTTTTGGCTCCATCTAGAGGCGAAAATAAAGGATTGTAAGAGGAGGGAGGAATGAGTACAAACCTGCACTGGGTCTCTGCATCTACATGACCATGGATGTTTGGTTAGATTTAAGTTTTAAATTGCCTTGCCTGCATATTCATATTGTTCAGAAAGGTTTTGAATCACAAAGTAGTGTATCTAGAAAAGTGCTTATGTCAGACGTGGCCTTCTTAAACAGCTGGGCACAGGTTTCCATGCATTAAGGATCATACTGCTGTATTAACGGGTGGGCATTTTCCAAAATATGTCAGTGTTCCAAATAAATCATCGTCTTTGCAATTCTTTCTATATAACAATAATCCTACATGGACAAATCACATCAGGAGCTGTTCACCAAAATGAAAGAAGACATTTAAATAGGTTCCTTATTTTAGGACAGTTTCAAGTCTCTGCTTTTAGTTTAAAATCACCCTATATTGATTGCTGTTAAACAGTTGCTTATAAAAGTAAACAGTGGTCTGTCAGTATTCTAAAGATGTCTGCTTACATTTACGTTTGCGTGCTTCTTGCACGTCATCAAGAAGGATACAATCTTTCTAGCTTGTGCTTGTATTTCATTGAATCTTGTGTGATAATGTTGTGTTGTACTGTGTTAGTATTATTCATATATATCAGTGATGTATACTATTACAATTTTTTGACCAGGTTTAAGAGATCTTTCCAGAAATGTTTATATTAAAAATATGAGTATGAGCCAATATGAAGTCAGTTTTTTTTTCCTCAGTCTTGAGTATCCAGTATGCTCTGTTACCAAAGAGCCCAGAGAGGTACGCACTGTATATAGAAACATATTAATTCCAGGGAGGGTTTGACAAATTCCCATCTTTCTTTCCCACATGCCAGGATTGATGTGGGAGGAGGAGAAATGGACCGAGTGTGAGCTGGAATAACATAAACAGACAGAGAGAAATAAAGAGAAAGAAGGGAGGATGTTTATGTGGTAAGATAGTAGGATTGTAGATCAGATGTGTGTGTGTATGTGCGTGTAAAACAGTGCAGATTGTCTACTGGAATCCACCTGACTTCATCGACTGACAAAAAACAACAACACCTCCCCTTGAATTCTTCAGACAGAGGGAGGAGACGGAGCGATAAAGTGAGAGACACAGGTGACCACCTCTGCAGTTAAGTTTTATCATGAATGGTGCCTGCGGTTTTCATTGCAGGAGCAGGTTTTTCTACATGATGAAAAACAGGATGTGTCATATTTGATTAATGTCTGATGTCTGGCCTTGGGTGCATTAAAAAAAAGGGTTGAACAACCAAATATCTCAGACCTTATAATGACCCAAGCATATAGTGAATGGGATCAGAGTAGAGTGAGAGACTTACCTTGCGACATCGTGGGTTAGGACAGCTAAACAGGGACATATCTTTGTCCAGTAAGGCTGGGAAGTTGCAAAATGGACACCTGAAAGTGAAGATAAGCATTTCCTGTCAGAAACTGACAATACCACTGTCAGCATACAGCAAACAGTATATTGTTATAACTTCATGTGCTCCTCCTAATGATCAGGATTCAGTCAGCAGACCCCCCAATTGCTCTGCAATTTACATTCATAATCGTGAAAATTAAGATTGGCATCATCAAAGGTGGGTAGAGAGAAAAAATAAAATATTCATATTCGTGAAAAAAATAGATCTAGTAAGAATATCCAAATTAAAACATGATCTGAAATCTTTTATCAGGATAAATGGAAACAAGCAAGACAACTGAGGTGGCCCTTTTCCACTAGGGGGAAGAACAACTGAATTGATAACAGTTAGAACAGAGGAAAGGGGGATGTCCAATCACTCATTGCTATTCTTTAGAAATTTTACAAAAGTACAGCAAGATGGATCATGATTGTTTGATCATGCGTTTGTACTTCTTTATATGTCACTGGCATGAAACTGTACTCTCTTGTGAGTGAGGGTTGATGGTACACCTCTACACAACTCAAGCAGGACTCGGCAGCAGTGGAAAAAATACTGCTGCCTACCAGAAAATATGAAGATTATTGAACAGGGTGATGTGTGCAATGAGTAGTTTTGTAAAGAAAACCATTGCAGTGTTCACAGATGGATTTATAATGCTAGTCTAATTCAATCATGAGGCTTATGTATGGGGGTTTCATCACTGTGCCCCATATATTCACACACTTACCGCACTAGTTCATCAGCACAGGTAGCAGCGACCGCCTCCTCTGCCTGCCTCTCGTAGTATTTACACAGGATGTTCTCTGGTAGGACTTTCTCCAGCTCACACACAGGGTAGGAGCACGGACAGCCCCCCTCCATGCAACTCAGCTCCGACTGCAACACACACACGCACACAGCTATGATCATGAATCCAACTTGCTTACTATATAGCCCACATCTGTTCCAGGTGTGTGATGTGTTCTAAAGAGTGCACAGCTTCAACAAATCGTGTAGACATAATTGTACTTTTGAGTTACTGATTCAGTATTTGTTGACATTGTGAGAGAGGTGTTGGTCTAACAGCATAGAATTTACTGCGGCCAAAGGTGCTGTTACACAAGATGGCATTGTATTGAAAGGTATTTCAAAAATCCCCAAATATCCATGAAGTATGTGAATGGATATGACAGCATGTTACACCTGTGCAGGGCGTGTACAATACAGAATACAATGTTGCAACGCATAGCAGAAGAATCTCAATCTCAACTCACCATGTGTATAAAGAATTGTACCGATAATAGGTGAGACAGAATCCACGCACAAGTTCAAAAACCCCTCTCCTCTTCCTGTCTCCCTTTGTTGTCATTAATAGTTTGTTTGAGTCTGGAGTTGTGAATAGACATAAATCGATGCACCTCACTCATTTCGGTGTGTGTCTGCAAACTTTTTCATCAATTCAGTAGTAGATTATTTTGCAAGCTCGCAAAGTTGGACAAGGCTGCGATTAGTCAATGGCTGTCACGTGATGCTGAAAAAGCAGATTTCTTTCTTTGATCAGCAAAAATAAAGCGGCACAATTTGAAGTCTAGGCTACATAAACCTACCCCTAACCACAAAGCTGACCCTAAAAATATACCACCTTTGAGGATTCATTAGTTTTGTTCACTTCCGGGAGGGTTCCTGTCCCGGTAATCTGTACTGGCTACAGACCTCTGGACTGAATGTGTTGTTTTTTTTAATTCTGGGTGGGTGAAAAAAGCAATTATTTCATGGTGATACGTTAGTTTTAGTTTTATTCATTAAATATGTCCCATTAAATCACTGCAGCTGCTCTTTCCAGATTGTTTTTATTAGATAATAGTGAATTCATAAAAGTGCTTATTTCTGGAGGGGGTGTTCCTGAAAGAGACAGATCTGGCCCTATGCTATGTGCTTGCAATTCTGTCTGTACTATCTTAGAGACAAATCACATCGGCACTGTCAAATTGATCTTCGCATTCAAACGCATTAACATGCATGTTAACCACAACAAAAAGAAGACATTTAAATGGGTTCCTAATTTAGAGTTCTAAGTCTGCTTTAATCAATTTATATTGTTTGATGGACCACTGTTGACTTTATAACTAAAGCAACTCTTAACCAGTACCTTCCATGTCCCCTTTTGAGAAGTAGGATATATTAATGCATTGCAAGATTGGATAGACAGCAGTCCATCCATCTATTATCTATGCTGCTTATCCATTCATCCATGGAGCCAATCCCGCCAGTCACCGGGCAAAAGGCGGGGTACACACTTGACAAGTCCCTAACGTGGCTTTTCTGAAGGCAGTCTGGAGGTGTTTTATTTTTTATTATGCATGCCTTTGGAGATGGAACCCACGCACACACAGAGAGAACATGCAAACTCCACACAGAGAGGATCATGTTCGGCTGGCCCGGGACTCATACCCATGACCTTCCTACTGCAAGGCAAAGGTGCTAACGACTAAATTTTCTAAATAGTCTCATACAATTTGTCAGTTCTATCATACATGTGATGAGCTCAAACAGACATTGGTTTTCCATAAATCACGGTATACAAATACTCTGACGACGTCAACGGGTAAATATTTTCAAATAATTACCTTTCCAGAGCCAAACACTGCCTCCTGAGCATATTTGACCAGGCACTCTTTACAGAAGAGATGACCGTCTGAACACTGTGTCATCTTCTCAAATGCAAACTCCCCATAGCAGCAACCACACTCAATTAGCTGGCCATCCTACAGGGAGAGGAATGTGCAAGACAGTGGAGAAACAAAACAACTGTTGGAACAGAGAGGAATGACAGGCAAAGAAGGTCCACGGCTCAAACTTAGCTTTGTGAGTATGATTACATGGTGCATAGCTTAAAATACAGAGCTGCTGAGAAGTCAGCGAATATCCTTCATTATTCAGCAATCATCTTTTTCATTTTGGATGACTGTTAATGATGACATATACTAAAATTTCTGACCACCAGATCCAGATCATTATGCTGATCCAATTTATGGGTAGTGTATCACAGGACTCATGTCTAATACAATATTTTTGATTAACGTTAATGTATTAGTTTGAAGGAAACTGACAAAAAACATCAAAATAGGCTTTGCTATCACAAAAAATGAGAACAAAAGTGAAACAACCCAAAACCTAATCAATATTTCCTTAGACCAAGACCCACATTCTTTACAAAATTATATAAAAACATGTCTGACTTTCTGAGTTATCCTATTACCTGCAAACCCATAAGTTCCATAGCAGGGACAGTGGTATAAGCCCTTAGCTAAGAACCATTGAAGGGCAGCCTCCATTGGTGTTGTATCACATTAATCTGTGTGTGTTTCTTACCTTCTTATATTCATCCTCATTAACTTGCAGTGCTAGGAGAAAGTCTTCGTGCTATAGAAAAAGAAGTCAGAAGATGAGACATTTAATTATTGACTTAACCGTGTTACACAGAAGGAAATTCTACTGCAATGTTTGTTTCCCCAAGTTATACAAGACTTTAATGTACTTTACCGACTATAGGGGTATGATATTTCGCCACAAACCTAAAAATGGCTTAACACAATTACTGAAGGGAAAAAGCAGGAAATGTTGTTTGGACTTAAACTTGAATGGCTGCCTTTGTTAGAAACTGTTATCTAGTTACTACAGGCTACAAAATCTCTATTAGGTCACTATAACAATGTGACAATAACCTATATAAGGCCATGCTACAAACATGTTCTTAAATTAACTTACAATACATTTCTAGCGTTAAAATGTATCTTATTTAACCAGTGAAGCATACCCCTCCAAGTATCTATTCAAACAAGCTGTAAACAACTTAAAATTAGAAAAAAACTGACAAAATAAGACTCAGGTGTGAGTATGTGTATACCTCAGCCCATTCCTTGGCTTTCTGCTGATAGAAATTAAGCTCCTTCTGCACTGAAGCCTCCAAATTGTTGTACGTTCTGCAGTACCGACGGTCATTCTCCAGAAAGTACATTCTCTTCTGAAACTTTACTGAGCCTGTTAAGTAGAATAGAGGGATCCTGCTGAGTGTGAGTCTGTACCCACTAAATCAGACCATCATCATCACATCATATTCTCCACCTACGTGTTCCCAATGGCCCAGTGCACAAGGAAGGTTTGCAGTTTTGTAACATCTGGTTCAGTTTGCATCAAGAATAAGAACTGTAGTCAATGGAATGTTGCATAGATTTCTACTGGAACTAATCTTAATTTTAAATTGTGATGCTTGAGTATCCAGAACAGACCACTTGCAGGCACCACCATTAGCCATGTTCCAAACTTACTATAAAAAATGACAGACAGTGGAAATCATTGTGGCTAATAATTCAGATTAGGGCTGGACGATATGGACCGAATCTCTGTATTTTCCAGTACGAAGCCATATGTGAAATGTCACAAGAAGTTTTATTAAAACAGACTGTGGTCGAGACAGGGTTTCCTTTCCTGTTTGAAAATATACAGCTGTACAAATATTGTGCAAAGCTTGCGACGGGCTTTGTTTGGAGGCAGACTTCATGGTTGCAGTAGCAGCACGGTGTTTAGTACACCCTTTGTATTGACGTTTATAGCACGTTTGGATGCAACCTGTTTGTGGCCTTCTCTACAGATTGCCAACGCTCCAGCTCCTTCCATGTTACTGGACTAGTGAACGGGTGGGGTTCGGTTTGCGCTGCATGCGCAGAGGGAGAGCGGGAGCACGGTTGCTCGGAGAGTGAGAGAGGAGAGCTGTATATCGATATTAATGGTATTGTTTCATTGTATGGTATTGTATTGTTTCATCCTACACCTTGTTTGAAACTATATCAAAATATCGTGCAAAGTTGATATAGCGCCCAGCCCTGTTACAGATCAGCGTGACAAAATTCATTAATTTAAAGAAATATAATTTATTGTGTTTGCACAGAGAACAAAAACAATGCGCACACAGATAAAGTGAAAAACTGTTTACCGTGCTCGAAATGGAAATCTATGTAGCAGCGCTCAGAGGAGGCTCTACTTCGTCTTCTTTTTCCTGAGGGGTCGCCTGAATCTTGCCACTTTTTCAGGGCGTCACGTAAGGCCTGAGTGGAAGGATGGGAGAACAGGGAATGAGAACAGAAGGAAGGGTGAAAGGAGTGGTTGAAAGGACAAAGCAGACAAAAGGAGACACAGACGAGAAAAGAAAACAAGCTAACAAGATTTCACACATGCGCAGGGCCACACATCAGTAGTACATGGTTGCATTATCAGGTAAAATGTGTGCTGGTTTTTTAACTGACTAGAAATGATGATTGGATTGACAACATGAACAAGGAGTAGTTTATTTTGTAATACAAACCAACTATTACCTTTCGTGTGATTGCATAGTGTCCCTTGAGAGAATTGAGGGCCCATTTGATGTCCTGGCAGCTGAGCATCCTAAAGTCTGCCATGAGCATGTCAGCTGCCTGTGTAACAGCTTCCACTCCCAATGTCCCCAGCTTGGCATAGTCAAACAGGTTTTCGCTCACCTAAAACAACACACAGTCATGGACAGATACATAGTTGCCTTTTAGAGTTGACCACAATGAACCAGTGAATTAATATCAGAGAAACCTTTTTCTTTGTTGTGGTTGTTGGCTGAGAAGTGGGTAGGGCTGAATAATTACAACGGCCGGCTACATGCTATGAATATCATACTAACATAATATCCTACAGATATATGGTTATGTAAATGGTAAATGGACTGCATTTCTATAGCGCTTTTATCCAAAGCACTTTGCAATGTTTGCCATTCATAAACACATTCACACACCTACAGCCGAGGTAACCATGCAAGGCCCACTTGCTTGCTAATTTCTGCTTTATTTAAATGAGCAAGGCTGCTACTTCTCCATTATCAATACATAGATTACAAATTCTGTTTACAACATTTTACCCCAATCTCTTGCAAACCTTTATAAACAGAAATATGTTGTTGCTCATATTACAGTCTTTTTTCTAAGCTTCTTTTCTCTGCATTGTGGTCACAATCTGGTGACAGGTGCCAAAAAAAAAAGGTTACGCCCAAATTGTCAACCTTTCACAGTAACTTCTTTTTCAGATTTTCTATTGGTGGTCCAACAGACTCAAAAAACTGGGAACAAACCTGCCCACCCACACACAAACCTCTGTGGGTGTGTCTCCAGACTCCAGTAAGATACTAGTGGGAGCCATTGTGACTGCAGTCTCTGTCCTTGGGTAGTCTGGGTCCTCCAACAACAGGTTACAGATACTGCAAATACAAGAGGGAGTGGGAGGTAATGCCTGTCATACATAGGATTTTAATGATATACACATCTAATCACTTAGGAAAGGTCCCAAGCTTATTATTATTATTATTATTATTAAGCTTACTTGCTTTCTAGAAATACAATACAAATATAATTAATTACACTTTACTCATAATTAGCTGAATTGATAAACATAAGATTTTGCCAGGTTTATATTTACAAAATAGATATGACTGTAATGCTGACCATAACTTGTCAAACATTTCAGCATACAACTTATCATCTTTAAAGAAAATAAGTGCCTACTTACACATTCAAGTCTTTCACATTTTTATTTCGGATCAGTTCTGCTACATAAGCTTCTTGGACATCAGGGAACAAATCCATCTTGCAGGAGGCGCATACAAAAGAGAGGACGAAAAAGGCATAGTTAGAGAAGTGCATAAAAAGTTGACATTAAGTAAACCGTGAACACAATGCTGTGAGAATGTTGTGTGTGAAGCAGTTGTATAATCCACATCTATCTGAATAGAACAGTTCCAACATGTGCAGTTGGTCTGATACTCACAACACCAGTGATGAGGGTTCTAATGTGGGACTGCTGCTCTTCTCTCTCCGGGGGGGCAGACGGACCAGGCCTTGCATCCTCGACTTGAGGAATCTCCTGTGGGAATGGAGGGACGGCAACACGGCCAGGGGCTGGATTGACATTTTCTAGGTTTGGTGCTGGAGCCACAGCTGTGGGGGCTGGAGGGTTAGGATTTTCGTTAGGCACTCTGGTGTTGTGGCCAAGAGCAGGTGGATCTGCACTGGGGGCAAAATCCTGGGGTAGAGGGTCGACGCCAGGTACTTGGCTTCCAAGGATGATCCGGTGACCTGTCCCTGGAGGTCCTAGTCTCTCTGGGGCTGCAGCTATTAGCACTGCAGTGGAAATCACTGGTACCACTTCCGGGGCTTGAGAGGCCTGGGCTGGAGCCTGGGCCAGTGGCTGTGTTTCAATCTGGATTAAGTTGTCTTGGTTCTGAAAGAATGCCTTAGGCTGGTGTGCAGGACGAGACCGGTGCTGGAATTTGGGCTGAGATATTAGCGGCTGTGGATTGGTATTGGCTTTCGCCTTCCTTAACCCCCAGGGATCTGCTATAACATGGGTCTGTACGGTCCTACTACACTGGGGCTGTGTAGATGTACCAGGCTTGTCTGTACCAGGTTGTGTCTGTGCAGATGAAGTACTGGCCTGAGGATTGTCTTTTATTTGTGTACTTGTACAGGCAACTTCTCGAGTCTCTGCAGATGCACGTGAACAATGTGCAGCTGTTGCTGAAGTGCTAACCTGGGGCTCCACCACTAAGTGTGCAGAAGTGTCAACTATTGACTGTGTGTGTCCAGATGTGCTGGACTGGGACTGATGATGTACAAGCACAGGAGATGTGATGGCATTGGGCTTGTCAAGTGTGGAGGTAGAAAGGATTTGGACTGAAGTGAGAGCATGGACCTCCTGTTTTTTATCTGCTAATGTACAATCCTGTTTTTGTGACTTTGCATTAGATTTTGGCTGAGACCGTGTGTATGTTGAAGAGTCAGGCTGCGGGTCTGTGTGTCCAGATACGCTACGCTGCAGCAGTATCTGTAATTGCACAGCTGGATTCATTATGGAGGAGCTGGCCTTGGCATCTCTGGAGGTAGATGGGGCAGAGTCTAGGTCTGCAGTGGATGCTGCAGCGGCCACGCCACTATGACTTTTACCTTGAGTTGGTTTGTTTGAGACCCTTTCCCACCTCGCTGCTGGGCGAATCACATGTCTTCGCACAGGAGTTAGTGACTGTAGAACAACAGAGACAAATGAACTGATCGTTGTAAAGTGCTGAAAAATTTGCAGCTTGCATTATTAATGGCAGTTTCTGAACATGGTCAAAATTGCAAGGTGTCAAACAGAAATGGATATGTCTACAATCTCTGTATGTTCGATTTGATATGTCCAATAAAGACAGTTTCATTCACCTCCAGTATGCTGACGTCGTCATCATCATTGTCGTCATCAACATCATCTGGTACTAAAACAGGACTACCAGGCACCAGAGTCACCGGATCCTCATCAGAGTCATCAGAAATGGTGATAGTCTCCCTCTGACGGGTCCGGGAACCTGTACCTACAAACAAAAGTTGAAATAACATTCTATGCATTATGAATAGAGACAGAAAAGAAACATAACAGTCTGATCTTGTTGCTGTTATTTCCTTCAGAACAATGCCCAATAGGGCTCATGTATACAATTGTATTTAATGCCCTCCCCAACAATAAAAACTTATTTCCCAGGAGTGAAAGCAAAGCATCTAGAACAAATGAGTGGAATATATTGTGACCGTCAATTTTCAAATTGGAATTAACAGTGACACAAAGGCATCAACAACAGCTTCAAATACTGCAGCTGCAGTAACAATTCTGGTAATTCAATTTATTGTAGATATTTCAGTCAGCCACCCACCTCATAGAGATGCTAACAGATTTAGTTTATGTGGTGTAAGTACAGACGTTGGATTGTGGATCCATGATCAGTCTTGACAGTGTCCTATTTGTTCGCTAAATTTCAATTATGGATCACCGGTTTAAGGCACAACTGAAGAAATTAAATTAGGACTGCCGTGTTCCATTTTTTGTTACCTACACATATTTTGTTGTAGTAAAAAAAAAAGAAAAAGCGAGCCAATTTACCATCAGATTCAGAAATTAACCGTAATAATGGCACTGAGGCTAAGCTTGAAATCAGCAATGATATTTGTATTTCCAGAAATAAAACTGGGATAAAGAACAACAATACTGGATTTGTTAAATTATCACAAGTGAGCAACAACATACCAGTGACAGATTTAATTTTTACAATTAAACTCACCACAAAAAAGCATGCCAATCACATCTACCCTTGTGCCAAAAAATACAAGCAAAATGCCATGCCACTAAATATTAGAAACATGTCTTACAACGTGGTATAACTGATATCAATGAATACTGAAGCATGAAGAGCTACTGACGTGTGTGAAAAATGCCAAATATGACTGCTGGATAAAGAAATCTATCTCACCTTGGCTACGGTGGATGTTAAAGCTTGCCAGATGGATGACATCATCATCACTACCTCCATCTGCCATTGTGATACTCCACCAACTCCCTGGGTCCCCAAAGTTACAGCTCTGACAATACCATCTACTCCACAAGAACACACACACACACACACACACACACACACACACACAGAGAGAGACGTATGCAGGCACATAAGCACGCGGAGACAGACAAAGAGAGATAGATGTATTCCCCTAAAATCCTGTAATCCAATTTCACTTTCAAACCACACTTTATCAGAACCATTAAAAGGTATAATCTGGGACGAAAATATAAACAAAGAATTGCAATACAAAAGGAAATAAACAATAAATGACTCCAGTAACAGTTAAACGGCTGTATCTTTATAACCGACGGAAAAATGATGACGAAGCTAGGTGGAGATTTTCCAGATGGCAAGACTAACTCACATGCTAGCACTTTAATACAGGAAACAATATGAAAACTGAATGGTAAGGCAAGTGGTTGTCACTTCATATAAGTACTCGTAATACCAGGTACTTAAGGTACGAAATAAATAATAGAATTACTATAATGCGGACAGCTTGCTCTCTAACCAAACAGTAGCTTAATGTTTCCAAACATAAGTGTTTGCTTAGCCATCGCCCAACTTAGCAAGAGTTACATCTCTACCCACATAAACAACTGACGTTGACTGCAAGAACGTTACATCTTATACTGCATCAACTGGCGTTGAATGAATTTTTTTAACGTCTGCACTGACACTGTATCAATACCTTCGCTCGCTTTGTTGTGTTGTGGCTACAAACAAACAAGCTAGAAGTGCATTCGATTACTTCCGCAGAGTCAAACCAGTGCCCTTAGCTAAGCTAACGTTAACGCTGTTTAGCTTGACTGGTAGGATAGCGAGTAGGTTTGTAGCTCACTTCTAAGACCATTTTTGTCAATAACAGAGCACCAAACTATCTGTCTGCAGTCACAGATATAGATGTTAAAATATACAACCAGAAACGTTCACCACCTCGAGTACAGTTGTTGGATAATCAGCATAAACCGCCTACTTCTGGAGCTGACAAACCGCGAAACATCGAAACAAACAGACCAAACAAGAGCGATTGCACGTCACGCTTACGTCTTTACGCAAAGTCGCTGACTTTTGGGAAACGTAGGCGAAAAGAGGACGAGGACTTCCCTCACCATGGGGGCGACTCCACTGACAAACCTGACCAGACCACGAACATGGCGGACGTGTATTGCCCGGAAGTAGCGTCCTTATCTCAAGCAGGCTGTATATGCTAACACATATTTAGAGAAATTTTATAAGTCGATTGGATTTGACGACGTAGTAGTTACCGTCTTTGTGCGTGGCGAGTCCAAAATAAACAAGAAATGACTTCTTCGTGCTGTTTAATGGGTGTTGGCAAACCAGCTTATTGGCTCGTTACCGCCATCTACTGGACTGATGGGTGGATCAGGAGTATCGCACAAAATGTCAAAATTCTCTCAGCCTGTTACATTTATGAAATGTATTCGATATTTACATACAGTACAACCTGTCTTCCCAAGGATACCCTATACTGATATGTTATTAATCCTTCAAAAAGTGCTTTCTGATCATGATCTGATCATCCCTTCTTAACAACAACATGTGTCACTGGATGAGACTCACTGCAGTGTGTGAATTTTCCTGTTCAGTGTGTACTTCTAATCTCAATCAGGTTGTGGCATTTTCTACGCTCCATATTCCTTCACTTCTACTCCCATTTCCAATTTGTTTTTCTATACAGCACAGATACCTGCCTGTTTCATCACAAGTCCCAGTATTCCTGCCAGACTGGCTCCATACCGGATTAGATGACAACCTCAGTCTCAAAACTACTCAAGGGAATGTGCAGGTTTGTATCCTGGTGAGTTGGATTATTTACAAACAGTTAAGTAACTCAAAATGATTTAAATAAAGTCCAACATATATTTTAATGTCACATTCACAAGTGAAAGCAAAGCCATTATGACCTGACTAGATATATGTGACAAACTACAAAGAAACATAACATTTTTAGATATTACTGAGCTGCCTGTTCTGTTCCCAGAAAAATGGCGAAATTAAGGCATAAGCAAAACCTTAACCCTAGCAGAATACCTGCTCTTTTAAGATTTTCGTTTTTAAGTGCTTTTTTATTTTATTCATTGTGTTATTAAATCTATGTATTTTGATAATGTATTTTGCTATTTGTTTGGGTTTTAGTTTTGTAAATGAAATTCACACAATACTCTTCAGTTATCTATCTTGTGATGTTATTTACTACCTCAGTGTTTTGCTTGTTGAAATTTAATATCATACATTATGTTTCTCAGAAATGCTTACTGTATTTTATGTATTTGTGTTGTCGTGGAGGCTAGGTGACATTAGGCCTGAGTGGCATGGGGGTGGGGTCCCTGGGTCACTTCTATCTTATCTCGCTCGCCCAGGGCACCAAGTAAGCCGGAACCGCCACTGACTAGATAGATTCCACTGTTACTCCCAAAGTCGGCCACTAGGTGGCAGTATTTCTACAAGATCAGCAAAGTGAGATGGTTCATACCCTGTAGGTCACCAGCTGGACCTTAGTCTTCTAATTCTTTGTCTAATGAGGAGACTGGATATGAATGGGTTCCATAAACGTCCAGGGCTAAGGTTGAGATGAGACAGCGGTGTCTCCCAGCCAAAAAATAAAAACTATTGCACACTGTTGTCAGTATAACAATAGCTTCATTTAAATTTGTGTGATTTTAAAGATTGTCTTTCAAGGATTGTGTATTTCAAAAGCAAAAAATAGGCCGAGGACAGTTCACTTTATATAGAACATTTATTTATTCAGAGCAAATGGCCAGAAGATGCAGTCACTGCAAGCACACCACTGTCCACATAAATGCACACACACACACACGCACACATACACACACACTCACATACGCACTCACACACATAAAACTCCCGCACAGCCAACAGCACAGCAAAACACAACACGCTCTCGCACTACTTGCACACATAGAGTCACTGCAGCGTACAGAGCCCAGTATCTGTTTAGGTAAGCACAGGCTTGGCTTCTTCTTTGTGGAGGAATAAAATGCACAGTGCTTTGTCTTGCCTATGCAATTTCACCATGATCTGCAATATTTCAGTTTTGAAGCCTGTCCGCCACACCCAAACATACTTCAACATAATGCTTACAGCAGGAGAGATGACCAAGATGACAGCTAGAGGAGAAGGAGGAGACAACATACATGTCAGGTATAAAATAAAGAATGCTTGGATTGGAGATGTAGCCATGATGATGAGAGATAAGCGCACATGGGCATGTTTAAAGCAAGCTAAGCAACTAAACCTGAGCTTTGACCTCTGTTTAGCCACGGCCCTTTAACACTTTGATCAGGAAGTAAATAAGAAACCGTGTAAGCAATAATACACAATAAGGTGCTCTAATATTACGTTCGCAAATGATAGACAATGTGGAGGCCAAGAAGACCACAAAGTGAATCATAGTCCATTATTTATATAGATTAGGTCCCTTTTGTAGTGTAGTATCGCAGTTATGCCAGTCACCAGAGGCAAAAGAAGAATTGCTTTAAGTTTTTGAAAGTTTCCTTTGTAGTCAGTTTAATGATTTGGTCCATCTCAGTGAACTGCTAACAGAGCACGAGGCAGAGTTGTTGCTATAGTTACTTTTTCTTTAATATAGAGTGTGTGCTTCTGTAAATGAGCGATTGAATTTTTGACTATATCTTTGTCTGATCTATCCTGATTTTAAAGGACACATACCAGCTAATAAGACACTGGCAAAGGTATAACCTGGAGTGTAAATCTCATAACAGCAGACAGTAAGGCAGATGATGAAGGCCAGGAAAATGTCACTACTTCATTTGAACATTGACCTTCATGACCACCACGGGAAAAAAGTTGAAAGAAAAATCTGTAAAAATATCTGTATCAGTTAAGAAAATGAAAATGTGCACATTTGTTGCATCTGTATTTATAATAACCTTTTCAGTGAATGATACTGATTGTAACCATATTTATGTATTGTTTGCTTGCTTGATAATCAATCACAATCCACATCACATTCTGCAGCTGTTTTCGCTTTTTGTTTACTCTCAGAGAAAAACATTAAACTCTGAATCTGAATGGAGTGTTAACTGCGAGTCACTTGGGTTCTTCTCGTATGTCACATACACCATCACATCGCACTTTTGGGGCACAATTTGAGGTTTAAATCTATCAAATAATATACGAAAAAAGAAAAAGAGTTCACCTTATGTTATACATCGCCATCTATTGTACTGTAGTCAGACCAAAATCACAAGCGAGGCACATGTTTCCAAGAAAAAAAACAACATTCCATTAAAAAAACACAAAAATAAGTCAAAAACAAGTATAGTATTATACAAATTGTCACATGTGGACATACATAAATGAAACAAAAGAACCGAAGAGCTTTTGTAAATAAGAAACATCCCAAAATAATATCCTACACCGACCCGTCAGCTCAGACCACGAAAGCACGGAGAAGCATTCAGATAAGATCTGCTTGTAACTCTGAAAAAGAGTCTTCAGGATAACACACACATCATAAATACATTTCTTATTCTGCAAATATCCATATATACTATATACAGTATATATAAACTATGTAATCATAATTTAAATACCACTACTTTTCTCTGGATTTGTTTTATTTTTATATAACTATGGTTGCTATGGGGCTGTGAATCTGATTTTCCTTCTTACCAGACCAATGGAATATTGGACTTTCATATTGCACCTTGATGGAAGTGGTTTCCTGTTTTTGGTTGATTTAAATTGACCACTAAGACCATTTCACAGATCTTTGCTGCGTCTTGTAGCTCCAGCTCATTGCAACTTCATCCCTGGACCACACTGTCACGGCAACACTCTGTAGTAACTCTCATTATGGCAATGAAGTTGCTGAGGATGAAGATGTAGATTGTCATGGCAACAGCGGGTGGGTGGTAAGGAGCGTGTCAGATGAGAGAGAAGAAGGTTTGCAACAGTAACATGTGGGAAAATATTTCTGTCCTCTGGTTGTAGTTTTACTTTTCGACTGAATCTTCTGCTCAAGCAGTACACAGGCAAAAGCAATGCTGGAAGTTTTCGGAAGTTTAATCTGAACGATGATGTTAATAATCCCAATCTTTCTTTTAGGATCAATGCTTCACACTCTCATGAAATTAATGATCAGAACTCAAAAGGGCTCATACTGAAAAATCTTTTCCTGACATGGCCTTGAATATAACCGAGTTACCGTTAAGGTCAGGGTGGGATCCAGGGACTACCTGGGTCATTCATCTCTCTGGTGCTCAGAAAAGCTGATCGCAATCCTTTAACTTCACGCTCTGTCCGTAACCTGCCTTGCTAAAACCTCACCCCAAAGCCCATTATATGCATTTTAACTGCGTAAATCTGTCTAAAACCTCCCCGACTTCCTAAAAAATCCCTGCAATGCTCACATATTCCTCAGAAACCTCGGCTTCCCAAACCAACTTGCTGTAGCTTTAATTCCGTTTTCTCCTTCCCTCCCATTGTCTTGTATTAATTTACATTGTGCAGGCTGCCATGCGTATATGTAAGTGCAAGATGACTGTGTGTGTGTGTGTGTGTGTCTTTGTGCTTCTCTTGTGTGTGTGTGCGTGCACGCATGTGTGCTGAGGTTGATGAAGGTGATGAGTGTTGAGAAAGGTGTGATGTATGGATGATATACCACATGTATATCCACAACGTAATGCCTTCAAATGCACAAATACACACGTCTCTCTCTCTCTCTTTTGCACACACACCCACAAACACCCACACACCCACCTCAGGATTTGAATAGTCTCGTTTTGGTCACATAAAATTTTCCAGCAAGTCATTTACATCATCACAACACCAGAGATCACCATTCCACACAGAACCAAGACAACAAGCCAAAGAGCTAGAGATTCATATTTATCAGTATATTATATATTACTGTGCTAATGCAGGACTTTTCAGTAGATATAAACTCTCCATGCTTAGAATGTACACATACCAAACTATGATTCATTATACAGTTGGTTTTCAATCAATATTATTATTTTTCTTTAATGTTTGCCACGATAGCGTTCAGAGTCCATGTGGAGTTCTTAAAAGACTCCAGATTGATTGCAGTTTCCTCCATTTTGTTTCTTTATCTCACTCACCGTCTTATGATTATTTTTTTCCCCTTTCTGCATTGCTTGTTTTGGTCCTTTTTATACTCTCTCTCTCTTCTTTCATTTTTTCCCCCACTCTCTATACATTTTTGTCACATGGTTGCCGCCATGCCCTATCTAGTCAGGCCTGTGGGCACCATCCTCATCTTCCTCATCAACAGCAGAAGATATGAGGAAGAGGACAAGACGAGTGTTTTCTGTGTGTCGAGTGTAACAACAGATGATGTCGGAGTCAGAAAAAATGAGAGGATGAGCAAGAACGGAAGAGAAGGAGAGAGAAGAAGGCGTATTTCCTATTGTACCATCTGAGTCACTCTTGCTGCAGCGTTGCCATGGAGACACCCTAACTGGTTATTATTTTTACTCCAACATGGCGTCCAGCTGGTCAGCCAGGTCGTCAAACATGCTGCCGATGTCGTCTAGAATGCTGACTGTGGTCTTCTGCTCAGCCACAGAGCTAAACACACACGCACAAAGAAAAGAATTAGGATGAGTAAATCTACACAATTGTGTGTTTTAGAGTGTGTGTACATGTTTGTGTATGTATGTGTGTGCTCCTTACTCCTCCTGATGCAGTATTTTATCCTCCACCGCCTGCAGTGCCGCCGCCAGAGAAGCGCTTGTCTCCTCCAGCTTCTGATGCACCAAAGAGTCCACAGTGAAATCTGTTGTTGTGGCAGCTGTGGTGACATTAACCCCGCCCCCTCCTGTCCCGCTGTCCACTGAGACGCCTCCGATGGACGAGCGAGGAGGCTTCACTGGTGGCGGTGTTGGGCTGGGTGTGGCAGGGGTTTGGGGTGTCTGGGGCGTGGTGGGGGTCTGCGGAGTGTGTGGACTCTGGGCGGGTGGACTTGAAGGCTTGGTGCTGAGTGTGCCAGGCGTGTTTGAAGATGGGAAAGAGGGAGGGGAGCTGATCTGTCTGCCCATCACAGGGTGCTGCTTGATCGGAGCAGGGTTTGGACTTGGAGAGGGGGGGCTGGTCAAGGAGTGGATGAGCTTGGCTGGTTTGGGTGCTGTGGGTGGGGGCACCGGTTTGGGAGACACTGGTGGAGGGATTTTCTTTCCTTCCACTACAAAGACAAATAAAAATAGAGGAAGAAAAGGTGAGAGGTAATTAATATCTGTGTCTGCAGGTGTGCTTATTTGTCTCTGGTGTGTGTTTCCTGGTGTGAGGCTTCCTTCTTTACAACCGCTTGATTTGATGATTTAACAAAAAGCGAATCAGAGTAAAGAGCCTGCGGTGGATCATTGCTTAGATTCTACATTTATTACCTGTTTACTTAATGTTACCTACTCTTGTTAGCAATATCTGCCTACACTCTGGTTATTTCATTCCCAATGATGTCATTCCTAGCCAGCTGTCACAGCGATCTACTTGACAGATCGGTATCAAATGTTGCTTGTCAAGAAGGTAAACCTGAATATCTGCGATCTGTGGTGTTCTATGTGATGCCAACCCTTTCCTGTAACTGTTTGGAATGGTTTTGTTTGGACACACACAGAGGCTCTGTGAATACCTGGGCTTCCAGGCGTCCCAGGGCCTGGCAGGGGGACTCTCTTGTTGGTGTTGCTCTGTGGTGGGGTCTGTGGGCCTCCCTGCCTCTTTATCTGGGCCACAATGGGCTTGGGCGAAACTGGAGGCTTTGGCTTCCTCACTGGACCTCCTTCAGTTACTACTGTGGCTCCGTGGTCAACACTTTCTCTGCAGGGAGCAGCGGTCACATGGGGTGAATTTTGGGTTTGGTGTTGAGGATGAGGTTGAGTCTGTGGCTGCTCTGTAACTCCAACGTCACACGCCGGGCGACGTTTCACTGTGGCTGTGCCATTTTGGTAAGGTACTGGTTGCATGGTGTTTGCTGGTCTAGTACCGCCAGGCTCTCCGTTCGCCCCGGCTAGATCGGCCAAGCCTTCGGGCTCCTTGTCGCGGCTCTTGGGGCGTCGTTTGACTGTGGATGACTCCTGGAGGGTGAAGTCAGAGCCATTGGGGTAGGACCTGGAGCCGCGGGGTCGTCGCTTTAAGGTCGCTGTGGCTTCCACCCGGGACAGGTCTTCCTGTGTGTAACCGCTGTCTCCCTGAGGACCCTCGCCATCCCCCTGGAGACAAACACAAAATACACACTAACGGAAAATTCATACATTCGTGGCAAGCGTGAATTTTTGCACAAACACACACACACATTTAACACATAAAAACATAGAAATAACACAAATCACTATGGAATCATATTACATTAAATTACATCTGAATTCAGTAGATTACAAAGATAAATAATAGCTAGCAGACAAAGACATAGATAGATGGACAGATAGCCAGATAGCTAAATAGATAGATAGGCAGATAGATAGATAGATAGATAGATAGATAGATAGATAGATAGATAGATAAACATGTATATTGATATCTACCTGTCCTTCTCCTTCTCCTCGTCCCTGGCGGCGGATGGTCAAGCTCCCCTCCTCAGCGAATGGCAGGTTCTCAGATGAGCTGCCACTGCCTCCTGAGCTGGGGTGCGGGGAGGACGGAGGGTGGGGAGAAGAGGATGAAGAAGAAGACATGGGCGGTGAGGAGGCTTCAGGCTCGGTGGAAGGGGCGGGGAAAGTGGAGGGAGGTGGCTGGTCCCGCCTGGCAGCTGCAACCAGCTCAGTGACAGGGCCACTGATGGTCCGCCGCCGATTGACCACCTCGCCGTCCAGACCGATGGCGTCCCGTGGTTTCCCTACCTGATAAACAAACGAATCAAATTAACATTACTATCATTGGTTTTGCGTGTTTTTAGAATGCACAAGGTAAATTACTTTTACTACTTTTTCAGTCCGTGCACACCTGTAAGACATTCTTTTGCAGTGCCACGCCTTTGGCTCCACCCCCTATGGAAGACATCTCCAACATGGCTGCAATGGTCTTTACGCTACCCATGCTGTTTGTTTCCACAGCACCTGCCTCTGTGGACACCCCCAGGTCGCTGGCTCGCCGTTGCTGATGGTAGGGCACATCCAGCATCCCTCCGGTGGTGACGAGAGCAGGAGGCTGAGCGTTGGCTTCCGTCAGGTTGGAATTGGAGCTGGAGATGGCGGAGCTGGAGCGTTTGGGTGGTGGAGGGGGCGGACCTTTCTTCTTCTGACGTAGAGCAATCGGCTGTGTCTGGTTGCGGTTGACATTCTTGTCCTGGTTGCGGACAGAGTGGCTGCGACTGACACGATGGGTCACTGTGGCGTATTTACCTCCCTCCGCTCTGGTGATGGCCGACCCCTGGCCTCCACTGAGCTCCACCTCTCCACCTGCCCTGACCCTTGGCCGATCATCACACTCTCCATCTGAAACCGCGTAGCGGGTCAGGCTGTGGGCTCGTTTCTTCTGAAGTGCTGAGGGCTCTTCGCCTCCTTCCTCTGCCATGTCGGTGTCTGGTGGGAGGCAGAGGATTGGGACAGACACCTGGGGCTGGGCGCTCTCCTTGACCTCCGTGACCTGGGCCTGAGGCTGTTGCTGAGGCTGAGTACATGGGGCTCCACGGTGGGTTGGAGACTGCGGAGGCTGTGAGCGCGGTGACTGAGGCCTCTCCCCCTGCACGAGCTGAGGAGAGGGCTTGTTTTTGGGCTGGGGGGAAGGTGCGCTCTGAACAGAGGAGGTTGAGGAGGAAGACGAGGTCCGTGTCTTGGTGGGGGTGTGAGGAGGTGTATAGGGAGGTGCAGGCTGGGAATGGGAGTGGGAATGACGGTGTTTACCACCTCCTCTGTGGGAGGAGGTGCTTCCCTGGCTGCTCTGTTGTCTCATAGTCCGTGCTTCCTTCTTAGGTGGCCCAGCACCTCCACTTCCTGTCATCACCTCATCGTCCTTACTCACACTGCGGGTCCGCTGAGCTTTGACCTCCTGACCTGGCTGGGTCATGGCACTCTGTAGTTCAGTGCTCAACTCGCTATCCTGGAAGGTGCTCATCTTTGGAGACATGACCTCTGGAGAAGGGGACAGACAATGAGAAAGGGACAGGCACAAAAAGAGGACAAAGACATACCAACTGTAATTATCAATGAATTAATAAGAACACGATCTGGACATGATTCAGCTCCACACTCTGTTCTCATCATCAACAGTCTCTCTTATCGTCATCAGACACTTATCTGTTCGATGTGTCCTCACCATCTGGGGGTGGACTGTCCGTAGACAAGACGTCTTGCTGATGTGTGATTGGTGGAGGCTTCTTTCTGCACGATCCTCGTCCATCAGAACTGCGCTGCAGTTCAGCCAATCGCTTCACTGCCAACATCAGCTTTTTCTGATGCCCTAAACATTTTGAGATTGAAATGAGTATGAGTAATATCTTTGGTTTGAGTACAATGTGCCTGTGATATTTAGTCAGTTTACATAAAACTTGAGAATGTAAATGATGCCTGCAACACGCCTACACCACAGGAGAATTATTCTCAAAATAATCTTCTCTTGATGAGTTCGTGTGTATCTATCTCCTTGGAAATGTCAGCATGTATGTATACATGCCGTAGAAAATACAAAATTAACCCAACCTAAATACTTTTAAACCAAACTGGAGAATTGAGAATTGTTGCTTTTAATTTAAGTCTCTTCCACACATGAATAGCCATGGCAACCCTACAGTTCCCACTTAAACTAGCAGGTGATTGTTTGTATCATTTTTAAACCTCTGAACTGAATTTGGACTCATCTTAAATGCTCTTTGTCACATTGGTTGTATTTGTTCGTGCACTTCTGTAAGTTGATTTGATTATTATTCGTGCATTTATTTACCTATTTGTTGGTTTTGTTTTGTTTTTTGCATCTACCTCTAATGTACTATGAGGCATCCTGCAGATCTTAAAGATTTAACAGCCTCTGTTCTCTTTTACTGTCAATGAAAGAGGCAGTTCATATCTCTCGTTTTTTATTGGATTAATATCATATCAGATCTCAATTAAAAGACAATTTGGAGCTCACCTTTTAAATATCTGATTATTACTATGATGAGGAAGTGACGGTGGGAATTAGTCACTGTTACTCAGACAAGCTGTTTTACGTTGAAAATGGAAACTGATGTAAGCGGCTCATTCTGTCAACTGTCATTCTACTCATCTATTCTACTCTTTCTCCACACTTGTGCATTCTAGCAACACACTGAAGCTTTTAATTTCTTAAAATATAGTCACATTTCTACTTGATTTCTCCCTTTCCTGTGAGAATGTAGTGTGAAGCTTTTGTAATTACCCTGAGACACAGTAAACAAACAATATGATCGACCTGATTTTGTACTTGACCAAAAAACATATTCATAATTCGACACAGAAACTTTCTTTTAATTTTGGAAAATAAACTAAAAAATAATTTTCAAACAGAAAATCTATTAAAACCGAGTGTGGACAACTTTTGTATGTGATCTTTAACATGTTATTTATATGTTCTGATCCCCCCACGGCCTCATGGCAGGTCAAGTTGAAAACAGCACATGTGATTAAGCATTATGGTAAACATGAAGTTCATTGTGTTTGTGTGTGTGTGTAAGTGTGTGTCAGTTTAGAAGACCAGTAAAACGTATAAATCCATTCAGTGATTACTGTATGCCTTCTTACCCAGTTTAGTGATGCCTATTTCCTGTAAGTCTTCCCAGGTGATGTCTGTGATGAAGTCGATGTTCTCATAACCGTTTTGCACCAACACCTGGTGGTACTGGCTTAGACCGATGGCAGACAGCCACTCCCCGAGGTTGGCCTACAGGAACAGCAGAAACATGGCTCTCGTAAAACAGAAAGTGAGCCAAAATAGGTAAGTCGGTGCTGTAAAGGCTGTGCGGTGTTGTTGTTGAGCTTCACTTACAGGTTTCTGATCAGGAATCCACTCGGTGACACTTATCTTGTTAATCTCCGATGCCATCTTCTTTCTGTGGCCAGGCTTGGTTATTCCAATAGCTGTTAGATCCTACACACACACACACACACACACACACACACACATACATACATACACACAGTAAGACACAGTAGTAACTCCTGAAAGACTCCAGCACAGGCACATACACACACACACACGCATGCACACACACCCACACACACAGATTGTAACACAAATAAACAAAAGACTGGGTGGGCATTGATGAAGTTTTGAAAGCTTCTGTGGCAGAGGGCTGAGAAAACGTATGAAATGTCTCCAAATCATAAGGCAAGAGAGCAGGAGAGCCAAAGCGAATGTGTGTGCGGAAAAAAAGCATTTCCGGTGTCTCTAGCCAGCCATCATCAGTAGTGTCTCTACGGTTTTACACTCTCTGTTTCTTTTATGAATAAACAAGCTCATACACTGAGATACAAACCACCTACATTACCATGTTGATATTTATTTATATTGTTAAGGTTTTATGTATTTTAGTGTTTAGTGTCAGCTGTGGTGGACAAACATGAACACAACATACTTGGACATCCACCACAATCTCCTGGATTGAGGGACGCACACAAACTCTCTCTCAATCGCTCACAAACATGCACACATACATTGGTATAGCAGTGAATGTAAATGTGACACACACAGAGGAGAGGTAAGGGTTGTGTGACATGATGACTTCCCCATCCCTTAGAGTCAGCTTCGCCCTGAAACCCCCAGCATGCACAGACAGCCCTGACCATGTGTGAAAATGTATCAATACAAATGACATCTCTGTGTTTTAATGTGTATAGAAACATACACATTCCACGGTGTCTGTCATGTGACATGTTTTACGTGAGACCAAAGACAGATTTCCAACCTGAGATGGACAATAAAGACTGTACGTTTCTGTAAGTCTTTATTGGGATCTTCCTCTGGAGACAGGGAGTTGAATAGTTGTGGCAAATAGCGTGTTATTTGTGTTACATTTTTAGTGAGTAAACAATTGCATTGTACATCACAGAAGCTCCAAGTTCTCAAACAGAAACAGAGCTGTGACTGAGCCCCTTATTTACACTTTATTCATTTACACAGACAATCAGACAGAGGGAGGTCTCATCCTCAAACAGTGGCTAAAGCCTGGACAATGTTCTGAAGTGTGACTTCCAACCAGACATATTGTAATAATAATAATGTTAATTATAATAATACTATCTTCTGACAACAGTCATAATTAGCATTGTATTAAAACTCAATCCTGCACATATGGCTACTGTGAAGTACAGCTAGTGCCACCTTAGACCCAGTAAATGCTCCTTCATAGGAACATGACATCAGATGGTGTCATGTATAGCATAAAGTGACGATCACATTAAAGTTTATTTGTGTAGCTGTAACATGTAAAAAGTTACCAAGGTATAGCTATGAAGAGATGTGTGTGAATATCAGGTCAAGGTTTAGATTTGACGAGTAAAACCAGGACAGGTTTTGCATGATGAGAGGATTTAGCCTCAGTTATCGTCATTGAGAGATTTATTACAGGAAATGGTATGCATGCATCTCGAGGATATCAAGGACAGCACAAAGCAAAGTCACGCAGACTTGTTTCCGTTGTGGTCCTTGGAGTTTGCCTGTGACCTCGCAGGAGTTCAAAGGTCATGGTTCAGTTGCCTTACCTCCAGGGTCATTTGGCTAATGGTGGGCAAGTCATACCCAGCACCCAGGAAGTTTGGAGCGTAGACCTGCAGCTGAAAGTCGCTCAGCCATTGGACAACGGCCTCTGAGCTCTACGGGAGAGAAGACAGGGGGCATGCTGTCACTGGCTCCGTCTCTGGCTCTGCAACAACCACTGTTTCACAGCAGGGCTAAGTCAGGCCGACTGGAGCCCACACTTACTGTAGTAAAACCGTTGGACCACGGCTATCACTGCATCCTGCGGTTTATATCTCTGTAGTTATGTCACCAAGGAAAGGAAATGGTTTGTCTCAGAATCATTTATTTGGTTATATCTGATGCAGCGAATGGATTATGGATGGTTTGGCCTTCTAGTGAAAAGGTAGGCAGGTAGAGAGGAGGCAACAAACTAGAATTTACTTGTGAGCTCTAAAAAAGCTGCCAAAAGCATATATCCTCTTTTTCAGAGAGATATTCACTTTGCTTTTCTACCTGAATGATGGATCACTGTACAAAAGGTTAAACTTTTGTCACTCATATTTAATTTAGAGAACACTTTTATATATATTTGCTACAAACTGATACTAGATACTTGAGATGAGCAATGAAGTTTAAGACTGTAAAAATATTTGCAAGCATCTCTAAGACTGGTTCCTCAAACCTGCACCAGGATCAGGTTTCAGCCAGGATCCCTTTTTCGTACCTTTACCTTTTTTTATGTTTTCATGTAATTTCTGTGTCAATCTGACATTTATTGGTAAAGTCCTAGCATTGTTTACCACTCTTGGTTTCTCTCCATATTAATTTGAAGCACTATTACTTCACAAGCGTCAATTAATAGATCCACAGACAAATTTGGATCGGAAATGTGGCACTGGGTCCGTTCAGGCTTGATATGAATAACCTGTATACTGGTCTAATGGTACTACCTGCAGACAATGGAATAGACTTCATTGTCATTGTATGGGAAATTCTGCTTGGGTCTGCTGTAAATACTGGCGGTTGGATGTAAACAGATCATACGTTAACTATACGACTGCTGCTTCATTCTCCACAGCTGGATCAATTGCTGCTAAACATTCAGTTTCCATTTAAACTCCCATACTCCCTCTGCCTCCCCGCTATCTCTCCGTTCTTCCTCCCTCCTCAATCTGTTCTTGGTCTCCTATCATCCATCCTTTGCAGCGTTTCACACTGTCCCACAACGCTAATTGGGTTCGCCTCCCATCGTTCTTCTTTTCCCCCCCTGCTGAAGGAAGCATGATGCTGGGTGCTAAGGAATCAGGACTCCAGCTAACAGATGGCCATAACAACATGGCTTACATGACAGCAGAACACACACACATACACACATACACACTGGGATTTCATACTACTCAGCTAGAGTCAAGTAAGACCACCCACGCCATGCACACACTGCTGAGCACCTGTCCTGTTATCTCGTGCGCACACACACACACCTTCAGTATGCTCACTAGAGCTATGGAAGCCTGGAGTGCATCTGACACTAACTGTATAAATATTAAGATATTTGTCTCAGCAAAAAAATAAAATACTGCAATGGAAGAAGAGAAGCTGCAACTAAAAGTAGTGAATGATAATGGATTGCAAACTGAGCAGCATACTCTCTCTCTCTCTCTCTCTCTCACTCACTCACTCTCTCTATCACGATCTGTCATTTACACAATCATACAAATCTGAGCCGGAGATCTTCCACTCACACACTCACCGTGTCATGGCTGCACCCGAACACTCGCAGCACGGACGATGCCAGTTGCGAGAGAAAGCGCTGGGACATCATGTTAAGGTGTGTGTGTGTTTGTGTGTGTGTGTGTTTGTGTGTGTGTGTGTGTTTGTGTTTGTGTGCGTGGTCTGAGAGCGTTGTGGGTAAAGATGTGGAGCTACATTCTCATCTTGGTAACTGTATTGTGTGTGGGTGACTGTGTGAGAGAAGACTCAATCTGTGGGAATTTGGGACTGTCCTACCTTCCCCTCACTTGGCCCCTCCCCCTTCCTGGATGCTGTGGCATCATAGGGCGGTGCTTCGTGGAGCGGACAGCCCGATTGGCTTGATGTTCGTGACGAGCTGGCAGAGCCTGTTGAGAAACAAATGATTGGCCAGCTCCAACCTCGCACCTTTAACTTTTGTCAATTGGCAGATATTGTCCCCGCCCTCATTGAGCTCAGTCTTCATCCCCCATTGGATTTCTCTTTGTTGATATGATAAACAACCAATCGCATGCCTGCTTTAAGCGGACTTCACAATGAGTTGGACTGACTCTACACGTCCTCCTACATCCCCTGCCTTGGCCATCTGTCTGTGAAGTCAGCCAGAGCTCTCTCTCTCTCTCTGTCTGTCTGTGTGTGTATATGAAATCAGCACTATACATATATAAACTAAAATTGTATTTTTCCTGTCTAGAAAAAAAACCCAGTTACATCATTTTATATCCATTATAAAACTGAATGAGTGGTTTCCCAGTCTTACCTGGAGGCTGGTCCACAGATTTGGACTGCTCCAGTAGATGCTCCTTGGCTTTAGCTGACTGGGACAAAACTGTGGCCAGGAGCTGCAAACACACACACACACACACACACAGGCCCACATTAACAGGTTAAACAAACCTATTCAATCTACAATAGTGGTGTTTTTGGGTCTTTTAAAAGAATTCATGACAAATAATGGCATTTATTTGTCAGGTCCCATAATAAACCTACTACTGAACCTTCACATTCCAGTGTCACCTAAATAAAGCACACAGAGGAAAATGTGCATATATGCATCTATAGATAACTGAAAGCATTCACAATGAACACACGATAATAAGTGTTGGCACACCCTGATTACAGGATCCTGGTACAGATTTCCAGATGTTCTTCCTGTCTATAAATAGAATCAATGAGCTCCTCTGGTTCACAAAACCTCTAACAAGCAGGTCCCAGTGCTTTCATCTCTCCTTTACGGTGGCCTGGGCTACAAACACACAGAGTGACTCCTGACCTTGTGCTCCACAGATCTGTAGAGAGTGACTTTATATCTTTGTACTCCATCCCCTCTTTAAAATACACTGAAAAAGCTTCATTAATGTCCAGAGTGTCATGAAGATCTTCATTCCTTTACTTAGAAGAAAACAACGCAGGATATTCTGATGAATAATTAATGTTAATATTAACACAGGATGTCAGCGCTCTGCTTCTGTGGCACTCTGACTGTCTCTGCACGACTTACATTTAAACCACAACTCTGACGCTTCTGTAGCACAACACAGATAATACTGCAGACATGAGCAGACATGAGCTGTCAGTCTGGGTTGGTTGCGGTTCTGCTTTTTTTCTGCGCAGTTGTTTCACTTCTTGCAGTTTTCTCATTTTTACACAGTTGCAGTTTTTATACAGCTTGTGGTTTCTGTGATTTTGTCACTTTGGATTCTATTGGCTTGTTATAAGCTTTACGCTTTTATGAAGTTACTACAGCTACAGTTTTCCAACCCCCCCCCCGCCCAGATTCATAATGCTCTGCGCTCATTTAGAGAGCTCTACCATTGATTCATCAGGTCCAATCGAACGAAGAACCACAATAAGAGCCGACTGGGGGCCAACAGTTGGTTGATGTATCAGGGCCCTTATTTAAAATTCTCATGTGTTTGTTCTTGTTTAATGGTTTTTGTTTACAGATTTAAATAACTAACAAATGATATGGGTGTGTGCGTGTGTGTGTTTTTCCTACCTTAACACCCTCAGCTTGTGCATGGAGGATGTGTGCAGCACTGCCCGCACTCTGCCCACTGCCTGACGATCTTACACTGGTCACACTGCCTGAGCTCCCCAAACTGCAGCGGTCCCCTCCTGAAACACACACACACACACACACACACACACATATGTACACACGCACACAAATCCATGGATACAATATGTACAGATTTTGGACACATACGTGCAACACATAGATGGATGCATACGGACACACACATGCGCACACGCACGCACACGCACACACACACACAAGCGCACACACACACACATTGAGTGGTTTAGTTGATATTCAAGGCAACGTGACTGTATGTGTGACTCTCTTTGGAAATGCACTGGGCAGCATGGTTTGATGGACAGGACACACAGGGTGACTGAGTGAGTGAGTGAAACACCACAGAACAGAAGTAAAGACACACTCCTCTCACACTCTCCTTTCTTCCTTGTTCCTTCCTCTCTTTCCTTGGCACACACAAACACCGGCGCACACCCCCATGGGAAATAGAAACACAGACTATAGATCCATGCAGACGGCTGCACTAAGGCCAGCCTATGGGTTCGGCTACGTTCTGGATGGAGGACATACGTAGGAGACTCTCACGAACAGGTCAAAGAGTATCTGAAAGCCTTCAAATACTGACTACTGTATACCACGTTATCATTAATCTGAAATGGACACTTCAGGATATATTTGCAAATGGCTTGCACCAGTGTTCATGGCCAATTTGTAGGCGGTTTCAAATATGAAAGGAGTTCGGCGCCAAGTAACACCTTGATGCATTTTGTCCACTCATGACAAAGTGTCATTCGCCTAACAAATGCATTTTACCGTTTGCATTTCATTAAGGAAATGAGAAAATCTGCATTTGCGTTTTTGTCCACAACGGGACTTTCTTAGGAACCGGACTAGATGTACAGAAAGGAGCCTTCTTTTGAGGACATCAGATACTAAACCTTGCTCAGAGCTGAAAGGGTCAGGGGGTTTGAGGGCTCAGCGCAGTGCGGCTTTGTTACCTGCCACAGGCTTGCGCAGTACCCAGATCTCTTCGTTGGAGCCTCCATGGGGCCCGCTGGATGTGGTAGGAGAGCTGTGAGGACTTGCCTCTGAGCCACGGCAACCTTCAACACAGAACACCACTGTTAGCTGCTAACCGACCCTAATCTGGCCTGGGAAGCCTTGTTTGCCTTTCGCTATCGAAAATGTTAATGTGGGGCTCAAAAGATGAGATTTTAGGTAAGTTACTCACTGCTCGGGTTGATCACCACTGGGAATTATTTTATAGTTAACGAGATATTTTTCATGAATTAATTAGATTTTGTGTTATTTTGATGTTATGCACAAAAGATTTACACAGTATATGCGACAGGGATGTAACACCCATGTTTAGATTATAAAGTTCATAATCAGCAGAGATTGGAAAAAATTAGGACTCTGCTAAACCGCTGAGCACACACAGTGACAACAGGCATTTTTAGACACTGTCTCTTTAAGGCCATCAGCCAGAACAGTCTGCTTTGTTGCCATGATACACCGGACGCTGGCCAAACGCTTTGCTCGTTAGCCTGTTCCTTCATGGTGGGGTCTAACCAGATGTGTCAATATGTCATGACCTTTGCGTTTTTTTCTGGGTGGATTCATTTTTCAATAAGGGTCAACCTCCCGTTTTGCCACTTGGACAATGTTCTGCACAAACTGACTCCAGAGAGACCTTAACAAAGAGCAGAGTGAGCCCCCTTCATATCTCTAAACTTCCATAAACTGCAGGGATTCAGTAGTAAAGTGCGTGACGAACACACACACACACTGTCCACTGTTTGTCTAATACAGTCATGCCAAATCACCCTCTGCGACTCCCCCACTTCATTTGTCCTGTTGGCAGTGCTGTCCATTTGTATAACACAAGCTGTCAGATCATTCCTTAACCTTCTGACGTCTGACGGGTGAACGGAAGTGGAACAGCAAGAGATCGCTGCCATGATCTGCAGGCTTTCACTGTTACTATTCATGTAACCAATCAAACGTCAGGAACAAAAACCCTTCTGCATGCATGACGTATGCCATGCAAAGTAAATAACTATCAATTTGTGACCGACAGAAACGTCAAGAAGACTTCAAGATGTTATCAATGTAACAAATATAGCCGCTTTTGTTAAATAAAAGACATTAGATTTCTGGCAACTGTCAATACTATCATTAAAAGACTTGTTAAATGTCTAATTCCAAATTGTAAACCAAGAAGATATTACGGAGTAATCAGGTTTTTTAAGGATATATATAAATCTCTATCTCAGTTTTATAGCTCTCTTTCTCTCTCTCGTGCTCGCCCTCTCTCTCACACACGCTCACACATCCATATTCACAAACAAACACAGAAAGACAGAAAAATAGAGCATAGATATGTGAAAACATTGATATACCCATAATACATAAATAAATCCAGAACATGAATATCTGTGTATATACACATACTGTATATGCCACGTACATACACATACATATATAATGCATCCATAAGTGTGTGATTATATATGTCAGCCGTTTCAGAATGGAGTTGCTGAAGTGCATTTGGAGAGTGTCATAAACCATTATAACCATCTTAAAATTTGGCTTATAAGTGGTTTATATATGTGACCAGACAGAAACATACAGGTAATAATAGAAGGTTTCCTTGCTTTTGTGAGGTTATAGCGCCTTCCTGTGGCCAATTTGCATCCCTTCAAGTTCAGCACTCGGAGAATATATCCAACAGACAACACACATACACACTGGGACCATGTGTGCCAGATTACAAATCTGAAAAAACAAAATAATCTGAAACTTTAAGAATACAGCCAATCTCGTAAATGCACCACGATTTTAACCTTTTCGTGTTGCGTTCTGATGTTTTATAGGTTTGGTACTAGCATGTGGTGTTGTGTCTGATGGATTTTGTTCTCTTGTGAGACACAAACAGTGTTTACTGAGGGCTTCCATCCCATTCACAACTCAGTACAGGAGTGTATAGAAAACAGTGCCTTACCTGCAAGACATTATAGATGACATTTTCTGTACAGTGTACTTTTGTATCTTACAAAAAATGTGACACATCCGGCAATGTGCTAGCAAGTTATGTGTATGAAAGATTGCAAAAGACTTGTTTTGTAAAGGCTATTGGTTATTGATTATTGTTGTAATCCATTATGTTTGGCAAAACAACAAAGTATGCGGGCAGAAAATGTCACTCATTCATGTCAGACTTCCTCTGCTGAAGTAGCATCCCAAATACTGCTGTTCTTCAGACTATATCTATCTGTCTACACACACACATACACACACCCACTAACTCTAGCACAGATTAAATGTATGCATACGGTAGGTAAAGGTGATGTTAACATGATCAGACATGAAGATAACACGTAACAAGGACAGGACAAAAAAACGACACGCTTGTGAACACACCTGTCTGGTCTGAAGAAAGCTGTGTATGCTGTGTATGAGGACTCATAACTACCACGGCTGTCTGGGTGGCTGGGACATTAAAATATACAGGGAAAGAAAAAAAAAGAAAAAGGACAGGAAAAAATAAAACTGAGAACCAAGACGTCCAACTGAAAGACGAACCAACTGAGGTGAAAACAGTGGAAGAATGGAAACTTTTCCTCTTGTCTGACATCTATCCTGTGTGTTTCATCCTACTGGAATTCAGTTTTCTCTCTCGATATTACCTCACACAGGATACCTAACCAACCAAATACTTCTACCATACAAAGCATTTCATACTGACTCAACATAAACAAGGAAGACCAAAAGTAAGGGCCTTCAAATAACAAAAGTTATTATTCAAAACTACATATTAACCATCACACACAATGGTTTTAATAATAAGTGAGTCATATCACAAATACATTGAAATGATCTAAATATAGACCTGAATTAGAACCTGAAGTGATCTAATCCAAAAGGAATTTTAGAATAAAAGAAAGATTTCATGTTTTTCTACCCAGACTTTATTACCTTATGAGGTTTTTGTTTGTTAGTTTGTTCGTAGGTTATATAAAAAAGAGGATTTTGAATAAATTTGAGTCAATAATGGGCTGATCCGATATTGAAGTCGATCCAGATTCTTATCTAAATAGAGATTTTTTTTTCACCTTCAGCAAGATTTGGCATTCAGAGACAAGTTTTCCTATTACTTGAAAACAAGGCACAATAAACAGAGGCATGTGTGTTCTATGGTTATCAAAAGGTGCAATTCAGCTCCCATCCTGATGTTTGATCTGATGGAATTAAATGATGGCACAGTATTCAAATTTGCCGTGGTGCTGTACATGAAACAGATATGGCAAGAACACAATAAATCAGTAAGATGCTGGATCTGCAGAAAATTGGGATATAGATTCAGATTTCTGCAAGAAGGCTGCAAAGTGAATTTGCATAATGAATCTACTATATAGATCTGAATTCACGCTATCAATTGTGCAATTTTTATGGAAATTAGAGTAAAGTTGCTCTTTAAGTGCCCTCTGCTTGTGATGTAACTGCAAATGAAATTGCTTTTTCGAGGCCATTTTACTTTTGTTTTATTTTACTATGTACTCATGTGCGCTGTGACTTTTCAAACAGTGGACGATTTAAAGACAGGTGTAGCTTTAATGATGGCTGGATTCCATTTGGTGCGGTATCACCAAGGCCCTGCTGGTTTTGTAAATGCTGGCTCACTGTGAATTATATAGCAGCCATCATCAGTGTTATAGTTAGCCCTGGGCTTTTCCTGCTCTGACAGGTCCCACTGTGTGTTTTAAAAGTAATTTCCCCTTCAGGGAATCCTTGCTGCCCTCTTAAGTGCCATTATTTCATTATTCTGAGAACTCGCGGACGTCAGTGAGACTGGCCCTTCAGGGGCTGAGAAAGGAAGTGAATAATGATATGCCATCTTACCCAAAATGCGTTGTAATCATTCATAAATTCCTCTCACTGTACAATACAGGTAATATAGATATTGAAGGTAGGTGAGTCAATATTGATAAAAGTAATTGTATAGTAGTAATTGTAAATTGCGTTGCTTGTTATTTCACATTGTCATTTATTATTCTCAGGATGTGTTTAATTTTTAATAAAGTGGGCCACTTTCACAACATATACAGAGGGCCCCATTATCTCCTGCATTAACAATCCTGCTGTATTATCTGGGAAAAACACAGGTACATGCTTGGTATAATTCCTTGCATTTTGTGATTGCATTGCTGTCCAATCTGCCAGGACACATATGGACGTGGCGAGCTAAGCGATCGGATTTCTGTCCAAAGTTGCCAGGTGGACATGCAATGTATACAGCTGGGATACAGGCCTGGGATGAAATCCACTAACAAATTGAAAATGTCACTACATCTCAGGCCATTTTCAAACCATCTATGGTGCACGGTCTTCTGACGCTTTGGGGCGTGGCCAAGTCCATTTTGCTATTTAGAAGGCTGTAATGTCGGTGCACAGTGAGGCACAGGGGGCAAAGGGGTAGGATTTAGGCTCCTAATTAATCACAGGGGTGCGTTGGGTCGAGTGCACTTGAATGTGGTTCATTGCTATTTAGATGGCGGAAACTAGACTTGGCATAACAGGGCACAGAGAAACAGATTTGCTCGTGTGCAAGGTAAAAGCGTGCAGGCAAATCATCTTGGGAGCGGCTCTCAACCACTGACGGAATAGCTGTTTATTAGCTGTAACCCTCTCCTGTAGAGACTTTTCATATCACATCACTTCCTGTCGTTATATGAGCAAATACTGACATATTATCTTGAGAATTAATTTTCTGTTCCATCCTGGGATTTTTAAACTGTAGTGGTTTTAACTGCAGGGGTCAGTCTGACTGTTCGAATAGAAAATAAGGTGAAGACACACAAGCATAATAAAGATGTCAGGTAGCACGGCTGGCTGCACAGAGATAAACGGGATTATTTTCATGGTTGCTGGAGTAGAGTGACAGCATTGGATGGCGTTGTTTGTTAAGGGCTGAGCACAGACGTCTGTTTGTAATCCACAATGGCGTCACAGGTTTGCTTATTCCAAGATAGAGTTATTATACATGTTACAGAATAATAAGGTCTGGGTTCAAAAACAGAGAGGGTGAACTCTAAATCAAGGTCTTTCACAAAGTCCCTCACCTCTGACAATTTTAAAACCAAAGTTGAACGTTTCCTCTTTTTTCTATTCCTCTATCATTGGTTTTCACAGCTGTTATTGTCACGCTTTATGCACTGATATCAAACTCACAGCTTAGCTGGCTAAAAACTTTCAATGTACGGCACAGATGCACCAATGATGATGACAAGAGTCACAATAGAAAAACTAAATTCATACAGTGTGAGTGACACATAAATCACATAAATAATGATCCAGAACAGAAAACTTTAATGGATGCCTTCTTATAAAAACATATAAAACACCTCTTGGAATGTTACATGCCCAATCCATAATTGTGTTAAAGATCAGAAGAAAGCATCCCTTGAAGCTTTGTAATAATAATAATAATAATAATAATAATGAAAAAAGGGGGCGTGTACCTGGGGCAGTGGGTGTGTCTCCCTGTGGGGATGTCACGGGCGACCTGTTATAGCCAAAGGAAGTAAAAAGTGGAAGCAGTGGCTGATGGGAATGTGGTGGTGGAGGAGGCGGTGGAGGCAGGATATGGATCTGATGGAACGTGGTGTCGTTGCCGTTGACTACTGCGTTGGCAGGGGCAACCGTTGCCGGGGGAACCAGCGGTATCTTTTGAAACTGTTGAGTGCAAATGACTGTGCTGGCCAAACCTAGATACACCCACCGTGACGACACACCGACAGACACACACAAGCAGCCAACAGTGACCACCGCCACGTAACAAACAAACGACAAAACAGAGAATTACACATAAGAAAGGGCAAAAAAACAAAATTCAAAACTAATGCCGAAGTTACAACTCAAACAAGGAGGAGGGAGTGAGAGGAGACGCGGCAATGATGGAGAGAGGAAAAACAAATATATGTGCTGCTGGAGAGGAAGTTACAGAGAGGTGAAGATGAAAGTGAAAGTGGAGATGCTCTCCGACTAATCAGTGTTAGTGGATACTCATCCTGGCCCACTCCTTCTATTAACTGTGCTTTTCCAGCAATTCATCCAGGGTTAGGAAATACAAAATGTGGATTGATTGCATCCTTTCGTCGTCCACAATCATTACACGGCATAGATTATTGAATTAGGTCGAAACAAGGGTTCCTGCAGTTACTCATTTCTCGTTTTCTGTTGATTTGACTGCAACAGGAACAAGCGTTGGCCACATTCAGCATACAGCATTTTTACCGTGTTACATATTCTGTAATCTGATGGCAAACATATCAAACACATTTTAAATATCTACAGAAGCAATCGAGAAGCTTCTGTAGACAGTTTCACTCAGACTCTGATATACAACAAGTTAAGCAAAATGATATCAAAAGAAGCCGAATGCATTCTTCCAAAGCGAGAGGGTAAACATACATACCACATTTAGCCATATGTTTGGATTGTTTTGGGGTTTTCTACAAAATATTGATTGCTGACCCATGCAATATGCTTTGTCTGCATTTATTAATTTGATCTTTTTGTTCAAAGTCACATATTATTGTACAAGTAAAGTACCACTGTGACGATGATCGTTTGGTTCCACTGTCTAATGGATGGGAATATGTTCTTTTGATTGACACGACGTGTTTTTATCCTAGTTATGACCTAGAAATATAATTTCACAACTAAAAAACAGTTCCAAACATCATATTTGAGATGAACTGATCATCTATAGTATATTATTAGAGAAAAAAATAAAATAAACCTACATTGGAGCATCCTTGCAACTGAAATTAGCACATGAGAGACAGAGACAGAGAGAAGAATGGAAAGGGTGCTTAGAGGAATCATTCAAATGGGATGAAAACAGCTGAGTAAATGAAGCCTCCTGTTATAGAATCAACTGCTGTGCCCTGTGAGTGTGTGTTCTTTTGTTCTATAAACAGCCAAAAATACTTCTCATGGCAGCATGGCGTTCATGATGAGCCAGGTGCAAACACACAACCACTGAGCATTATTATTATTGCATGTCTACAGTGTGTAGGCATTTGAAAGAGTAGAGAATGACAACAAGAAAAGAGGGATGGTGATGTGAAACACAGACAGACAAACAAGAGGACATACAGTAAAGACAGACAGACAGCCAGATTAAACTAATAGACGCCAAAGGACAGACATCAATAACATTGAAACAATCAGCGCCTCATTGTGGGATGATGGGATGCCAGTGGAGAGGAATGTTGCTTTCAGTAGAGAAGCTTAACACTATTTATGGTGTTAGAGGAGGTGGATAGATCAGAGGTTTGAGGACTAAGATGTGTTTTTGGGAGGCTAGCTCACTATCAGCCAGTTACTATGCTACTGTGTCAGAAGTCCCAGAGGCACCTGAATGATATCAGATTGGTGAGTCCATGTCTTTGCTGCAGGTCAACATGGTGAAAACAGATGCAGGTTCACTGGTGTTTTCCATTGTGTCCAACAAATTGTGCAATAAACCACCATTTTCTGCCACCATGTGGCTCCATTGGATGAGTTGGTTTAATGCTACAGGGTTGATGAGAGGCTACATTATCATGTATTAGTATTATGTTATGTGATTATTTAAGCTAATTTGGTGCTTGAGCCGTGAAAGTTTTCTCTTGTTTGTGCCTGTCTCTTCCTCTTTTTCTAGTTTTTTGCAGGTGTGTCGTCCAAATTTGTGTGACGTGTCAACTTTATACTGAGAATACAGTATTAACTCCAAAACATGCACCAAACACACACACACACACGCTCACACACACACACACACACCTGTACGCTTGCTGATGACTTCCACCATTGTGGATGGGAAGTAGCCCACGCGGTCATTTCCTGTTCTGTTGTCATGAATACAACCTTTCCAACGTCCATCAGGGTGTTGCTCCAAAACCTAAACAATCAAACACACATGGAAATAAAAACAACATTAAGATACAGCACACATTGATTACACTATTATTTTAAGTACTTCCAATTTAATTGTCATCTTAGGTGTCACGACTTCCCCTCCGTGACATCTGCCTTCGAGTGTGTGTTTATTTTTTTGTTATTTTCAGTGTCCTTAGTATGAAATGATGTGTGTTTAGTAACGTTGGCTGTCTGTTCCCTTCCCCCTCTCCCCTCTGTCTCACTCTCACACCTGCTCATGATCAGCAATCAACACACCAGCCTGCAATTAAGCCTCCTCCTCAGCAGTATCGCATCGTATCAGTATCGAATCGTTGCATTGCTTCTAACCGTCTTCAACTTGTTATCTGCCGGGCCAGCAGCCAGTATGCGACCCCTGAACCCCCTCTGCCGAGCTTTAACCCAGACACATCCAGTCCGCCTTTAGCCCGCCTAACTGAATAAAAGACTCACTAACTTTTTGCCTTGTTTGCTTTTTGGGCTCAGCC